>JXWZ01013838.1:0-78670 GCA_000956215.1 Anopheles farauti No. 4 | reverse complement strand
CGGGATCCGGCGGAGGTAGAATTAACTTTCCGCGCTAGTGTAGGCGAAACAGAGCTTGAAGTATATGTTGTTTGTTGCGAGACGTTCTCACCCTCTTTTTTATCCATCGCCCTGCCGATCGGCAACGTTTGCGTGTGGTCAGGGCTGGTGAGTGGATAAGTTTACAAAAGGGCGCCACCACACCGAGCGAAGCTGGAACGAGGGAGTAACCACCTGCTGTGAAGAATTTTGAACTGATTCTTCCGTCTTTTTGTTGCGTTCCTTCGCCCACTTTCTATCACAAGTTAGCGCGTATTGGGGTATCGAATGGTTTCGAATTTTGTGTTTTTTTTTTTGTTACCCGTTTGTCCAAGAACCTCTTTACACTGACAGCCCGATGATAATAGTTCCAAACCCCACGCCTCCGCGCACGGCACGTACCGAAATCCCCTTTTGGAAAACAAACTCAAACGCACGCAGCAGCAACGACCGGTAGAAGCGGCAGATGTGCAATTGTTAAACGTAAAAGAAGAAAAAGTTATAACTCCCGATACCGTGCTAGCGTTTGTATACGGAGCCGGCTATTGATTACAGTCACTAGTAGGAAGGATGAGGAAAGCAGATGATGCTCACAGGAGAAAAACAGTAAAATAAATGTGGTTTTGATGTAAAACGATTGTATTTTATTTATTTCAGTTATAATGAGCGTTTTTTTTTTCAAACAATAAACACGTAAGTATATAATATTAAACATAAACATATTGCTTCATTTTTTGTTCTGTTATGCAAAACGAACCATTCAATATTCTACGATTTATAATGGAGACGCCTGGTGGTTTGTTCGAAAAATAAAAAAGTATGGAAAGAAGCTGTAAAGTCAACATTTTTCCTGGATTTAATACGCTCAAAGTTATGGAAAATACATCACATCTTTTTGCTATCGTTAAGCTTGTTGGTTTACGTTTAATATCGATTCTAATATGTAGTAAAAAGTTAAGCTTTAAATGCGGTTCGAGAACAATTTGTGCGGAGAGTTTTCCGATGCAAGTCACTTTATTCGAAAAAAAGTGTTCACACTAGGAGCACTTATTTTCACGTCATCACTCATCACTTACACATGCACATAACGTTCTACGTATCGCAAGGATATTAAAGAAAATCATACTCTTCTAAAATAACACAAGCATCATAATTTAGTTTATATTCTTAGTGTTAACATATTTAGTTTTATTATTTGAGCGGTCACATTGTGCAGAGTCTTACGTAAAGTAATAACTTAAAATTTTACACAATGTCTGATATAAATGGCATTGCTATTAAATATACAAAATAAAAATAAACTGCAATTGTTTAACTCCTACTCATGCAATACCACAGTCTAAAAAAAGATAGAAGCAAATCATAAAAAATTACCATCGCCAACCACTCAAGTGTTTCTGAAATTCAGACCATCGCCCAAATAACGACGCCGTGTTTTCGTTTTACGCGAGTCAATAAAAATATGGACTCATAAACTTTCCAAAAAATGCACCCTAAAACGACTTACGTGAACATCCTACTCAAACACACTCGGTAGCGCACAGTGACTGCGAGCGAATGGCAAACGAGGCTGAGTGTCAGAGAAGGTGCTTCAACGCATAATATTCACAACAAGGGCAGCACTTGGATGATTAGTAAACATCAACCACCAGCCGCTCAGCATGTGTGCATATCGTAAAACCGTGCGACATAATCAAACAACCACCAACGTGGCACCATCGACGCCTTGAGCAATGGCAGAACATCCCCGCTCCGCGTGTATGCGTGTTTGTTTGAGTGTTTGTTTCATTTCACACGCTCCGCCGGGTCCTGTCGGGTCCGGTGAGCTGTCACTAAGATAGCGCTGGAAGGAAAACTGGAACCTAAACAAAAAATAACAACAAAACATCCCTTTTGTTTTGCACTGCATCTTGTGCAGCCGTCACTAACGCTCGATCGGTCGACGCGTGAGCGAGTCGTTCCGGTGGCGAATGCACAAAAGAATTCCGCCGACGGTAAACCACACCCGCGAGCGACATGCAACGCTGCTGCATATGGTCGCAAACTGCGACAATAGGTAGAATAATCCTTCCCGGTAGGAAATGGTTTCCACTTTTTACACCGTTCGCATCCTTTGTTAGAATTTTCTATGCAGCCTCGTATTTAATTCCTTTCGCACATAATACCAAGATAACCTTGGCTTCATTCCAGTGCAGCAACATTGTTATTTTTCAAGGTGGATTCAGCCACCGTTTTCAAGGTGGAACTCTGCATTTTTGGAGAAAAATGTGAAGCCCATTGTTGTTGGTATGTGTTTATTTTGAAATACTTCATAATTAAAATAAACTTTTAAATGAAAAAAATACTTCATATGGAAATTATTTATACCAGCGAATAAAATAAGAATCTACTATTTAATAATTCAACAAAACATATGGACTAAATGCTGGATTATACACCTCATTCATCTTCTGCCATGTGCCATTTGAGTGACGTTTGCGTGACCGGATACTCAACAATGACTTTTACAATGTTCTTTCCACTTTTTCAGTTTCATTGCTCCTGAGTTTCGTAAGACACAGCAAACAGCAAGCTAATCCTTGCTATCATTGACCTCTTCAAGGTTCCAACGGTTAGTTGTTCATGCTCAAAATCAAACAAAAAAAATATTAGTACAATTTTCGCCTCAAAATATCCTTAAAAATACATTATAAACTAATATTTTTGACTTTATCTCAGTGCGTACTGAAAAACTTTTAGAGGAGGAACTCAGGAATAACATAATATATACGTTTGAAACTTTAATTACCATCTAACCTTTTACTTATAGTTTTGTGGTTCATCCCCATATCCCTTCCTAAAGAAACCTTAAAAAAGTGGATTATTTTGGTCGACCGAATTTTAGTCACATACACAAACAAGAAGAAGATAACACATGATGATAAAATTTAGCAATTTAATTTGTATCCTCGATAATTATGTGAATGATATTGTCATTATTACATAAACAATTAATTTTCGGATCTGCGATATACACTAAGAAAAGAACCTTGCCCATTGAACTAACATCAGAATCAAATTGCCAACCATCATAAGCAACTAAAATAAAAAAATTTATACGAACTACTCAAGTAGATACAAAAAAATCAAAATGATTGTCTCGAGTCGTCTACATCGAAAACAAAACATCTACCAACATGTGTACATGACATTTTCTTAAATAATTCTGTATTTAGAACATTTATTCTGTAAAACAAGAGTGATCTTATCGTTCTTGCAATTTTCAAGTGGCATAAATCTCCTTCGTCATTTACTTTTCCCAATATTGTGCCATTCCTGTTTTAACATTTACCGTTTCCTATTTTTTGCCGCACATACCTTCCACAAAAAAGTCTCCAATTTCAAGGACCCCAAAGCAGTGTAATTATTCCACCGTTCCAAGCTTAAATATAGCCCAACGTTGCAAAAATATCCTACCGCCGACCAAGCCCCCATTGTCCCCTATTTACCATTTACCTTTGCGAACAATGGTGACGCCAAAACCATCCATCCATCCAAATGGAACGGGAAAGAAACATAATAAAAATCCGAACTTCGTCGTCATCATATTCGATGACGGTACAACTTTGACCCTTCGCGGAAGTACGTAAGGAAAGAGGCGGTTAGAAGAATTATTTCTATTTCCCGCCGCCTAACGTCACCACTGGATTAAGCGCAAGCGAGCAGACGGGGCGAGAAAATAGAATCAAAACGACCGGCAGGGGGTGGAGAACGTCCTGCCCAGACGAGCTAATATAAAATCCAATTGGATGGGTTTGAGGGTACTGTTGATGGAAATAGACGCCATGCTTTGCTGTGCTGTGGTCATGATTTATGCTGGCTCGCAACACCGCACGGCCAACATCAACAACAACATCATCATCATCATCATCATCATCAAACTCCTGCAGCGCTTCTTCGACATTAACCTTCAAACCGAACCGAAGCAAAGGGCACGCGTGCGGATGGTAAAGTTCGCGCCTTATGCTAACGGGAGGCGATGAACGCTAATTAAATCAAGCAATGGCAGAATGTTGGCTCCACTTCGAAGCGTCCCCGATATCCCCGAAAAAGCGAATTCACTCGGGTATGATTTCCTGCCTGATTGCTTCACAATCAACTACCGATTGCTGGTGCCATTAAAAACGGAACAAAACGTTTCCCAACCGGGTCTTTTTGATAGGGGAGCCGCTGTGTTTGTTGCCTTTTTCCCAGCTTTAAACCGAACCAAACGAAACGCTCCCGATATATCCCCCTTTGGCTTCGAAATCCAATGATACACCCGGGGGGTGTGCCAGAACGGAACGACAAAATAAAATCTACTTACTGCCGTGATGTTTTTATCCGATGTTTTGTTGAACACGATAAAATGGTCTGGAATATGATTTATGGCACCATAATTCTCGGCAATGAGCTGAAACGCTTGCCATGATTTTTGATATTGGGTACTTTGTTTCGATGGGTGGTAAGAGATGGTCCGCTATCGGTTGGGGATGCGGTCTTTACAGATGTTTTTTTTTTAATATTAGTGCACAAAAGTTAATAGACTAAAAAAGGATAAACACGCTGAGATAAGAGAAAATAATTTGTAATTTAAAAAAGAATAAATTGTAATGGAAGACATGAATGATTGGTCTTTAATGCGATTTGAAGAGCTTTAAAAATAAAAAAAATTATATGCACGTTCGCCAAATTATTCTACCATTATGCACTAGACCCGATTGTTTTTAGATCAAAATACCAAAACATTACAATAGGAATTCTGTAGAAAAATGTGTATGTGCTGTATTACCGATTATTTGTCATGAACATAATCTGAATGTTATTGATTGAAACACATTGATTTAAAATAACTCGACATGTTTTGACGACCTGACAGTTTGTGTTTTTAACCAAATTGTGTATACATGAAGCTCGTATATAAAAATTCTAATCGTTTCTTTAAAACCTAAAGGTTTTTAGATTCTTTCAAAATACCTAAGACTGTAACAATATCACAGATACCTCCAAAACTGCGAAAAGAATCTACTCATAAAGTTGATGTTAATTTGCATGAGTGATCAAAGTTTCCAACATAATACGAGTTTCCTGTATCAAAAGCCTCTGTAAGACAAAAGATTGCATTGGGAAGCATATAAAAAGTTGTCTTTTTTCAAGGTTGTAAGTGTATTATGGTAACCAACGTATCAAAAGAATAAATTTGGAATTATTAAAAAGAAAATTAAACCTTGGGCGGATATGAAACCATGACGTTTCAGTGCTTGACGAAAGAATGAAGAATGACGTTCCAATGCTTATGCTTACATGATCTAATGGGTATTTTTTTCTTTTAAAAAATGAAATGTTCTTAGTATAATTAGAGTATGACTTTATCGACCAATCCCAAATCCACCAGTTCGGATATCTTCCGATGATATTTTTTTTATCTGAAAGCAAGGGGTCAGTGACAAATTTATTTTAGAGGCAAACGCACTGATTTATGAAAACTCAAATAAAAAATCACCAACCTCTTAACGTATTATTTAATGGATAATAAAGAGTTTAAATAAATTAATGCATTGAATAATATTTTACACATAAGTTTATGATCAAAATCAGCCAGTTTATAATTAATTAGACAGCACTAAATGTTAGACACTGAAAGCAATTGAGTCTCATTTTGCAAGTTCATCGATTTTCTATTCGAAACGATGAAGAGTAGGATCAAACACCCGGAACCGGCCCGAAGTACAATGCATAGTCGTTTAAATCGATACTTCCACATCCTAACCTGATCAATGAGCAGAGCCACATCGTTCTGTGCAGTGAATCGCTTACTTGAAGTGAAATTGACTTTTGACAGCTCCCGCCTGCGTTCAGGAAGGCAAAGCTTCAAAATCGAACATTTGGGACGGAGACCGGTGGAGTGTTTAATTATCGATAAATTCTGTTGCACACAATTAAGAGCAAACTTGACGCGCTCGGCAACTTCAATCGATTCCAACTTTTGCGTACCGGTACGTACAGGCGGGAAAAGTTTCCATCGCAACGAGGAACTCCACCAGGTGTGCTTATTTTCGTTCCGTCCGAGGGAACGGACTACCCACAGCGTACAAACCGCACTGCACACGTTGTTTCGTTGTTCGAAGCAGTTCGCGCATTTATCGAGAAAATCCCGCATCCAGCATCCATCACGGAGGGTTTGATTAATTTTCTGATATTTATTTTTCAATAAAGGAACTTTTTCTGGGGCTTTGTTGGTTTAGGTAAGGCGTGTCTAGCTCCTGAAGCTAGTTAAAGGCAGAAAAATATACCCTTTTTATGATGCCGTACGACTGTGTGTGGTCATGAAAACCTACATCAAATCCAGCATATTGTCTGTCTCTTTAAGAAAAACGAATGTAAACAGCAGCGATGAAATGAGCGAGTTTTAAATAGATTTTAATATTTTTAACAACCACCCGGCTGTCGTTAATTTCCACGACCTACACCACTGCTCCACCCTTGAAATACGGCACCGTGGGGTATTACTGCCATTTTTTGCAATTATTGTGACTTCATTTAATCCCCATTGAGACCTTCAACCGATTTTCCATCATTATACACACCCCGCGCTAGGGCAACGAGAACGCAATTGCAACTCAACCAGATGCATTTACTCGCGCACCATGCAAAACGCCAATTTTGTGCTCGATCCACTGACGCCCGATTCATATCGGCATGCAATCGTCACCGAAGGAGTAAAAAAAGTAAATATATGAGCCATATTCTTACCACACACGGGATCGGCAGCAGTGGCCCCAGCCACCACAGGAAGCGACAGGAACACTTTACGGCGTAAATATTCGTGCACAATGGCGCGGTTCTGGTGTTTATCGATTTTCAGCGCGTGCACCTGCACAGGGGAATGCAAATGGGCATCGTGCACCACGTGATGCACTGGACCTTTACGTGATCTTTGGGGTTTCTTTTGCAACGGTTTCGTCCTTAATTCTTCTGCACGTGCAAGGTTAAGGCGAGAATTTAATAGCGTTCTGGGCACCGAGCGGAACCGAAGTGCTGGTGGAGAGAAATTAATGTTCTGCACGTCGGTTGAATCTAATCGTAAAAGCTTTGTGCTACGGTGGGGCAAATTTAATCCAAATAATTGATTTTTACATGCCTTGTAGGTGTATAAACACTATCATGGCTTAATAATTTTCTTCTTTCAATAATCCTTACTGTGTCAGAAATCTAAAATAAAAAGAGGTAAAATAATTATATTTGTCGAGAATGGTTGTTTCCAATAATAATTGTATTATAAATATATAATGTAAAGATGTTATTGTTCCTTTTATGCATGCAATTTAATTTGTATTAAAATAGGATAGTTTTGCCACAGATAAGGTTTATTTTTTAAAAATAATAAAAATAAAATGGAATACCATAATAAAGGGTGATCATAAAAGTAGATCGAAAAAAATCACAGTAAAAAATGCAAAAATGCATACATGATACCGTTGGTTTTTTGTTTTCGCAATTATCTTGTGAATCAATTTTCAATTCGATTTCGATTTTTTCAATCAATTTCCTTCGAAAAATTTTAATGCTTTTCTACAGCAGAAAAATAATATTATGCTGTAAATGTCGTTTAGGACCCATACGTTTGAGCTGAAAATAGCTCTTCGAAATTACTTATAAGACGGATTGACGATTAACCTCCTCTTCGATGACGAAACTTTCCTGAAACGATGAGTCAACGAATCTATCAGATCCTCACTTTTTTTTTTGCTCAAAAACTCAAATAATAAAATATTTAATCGACTCTCCCATTCAGACCAGGAAAACTATGTAAAGGTTAAAACCGGTGCAGGGCTTTGTATTGCCGCAGCGCGAACGGTAAAGTTTCTTCGTCCAGCGGTTGTGCGAAACCCCAAACGAACAAAAAAACTCTTAGCCTTTCGTTCTCGATTTGCCTCCTTGTCAAAGAAGCGATGAGCAAAGAAAAAAACGTATTCATTTTACATTCTTCAACTTTTGCTTTTACGAAAAGTTTCGAGCGGATGAGCCGACCTCGCTAAAGCCATTTAGCCAAGCAGCACACATTGTACGGCTTGCATCAATGTTTAAAAGTACATGTTAAAGAAGATGTGAAAAAAAGGCTCTGCCGAACACGAAGTCCACGGTCAAGGTAAGAAAAACGCGCCACAAAATTGCAATAAAAATGCTCTCGCTTTCCCCGTTTGCCCATCCCGGCAGCACCACAAATTGCAAAACTTCACCACATTCGGGTCCCGATCGAGCACCGATGTACGAGGAAAACAACGGCCGAACTATTACGCCATATCCGGGCATGCCTCCAACGACGGCGAGAAAGAGGACGACGACGACGACGTAATAGGTTAAATGTCTAACAAACATTTGTTAGCACCAATTTATGTCGCTCGCTCCAAAACTAGACAAAACGCTACGGGTATGTCCTGTCTATTGTTTCTCCAGGGGAACGCCAACGATCGTCATCGAGCGGATGGAATGCAATGGAACATGAGCAAGTTACGTTTATAGCACAGTATGTGACGTTGGTATGCCTTTCGATGCCAGATCGAAATAACTATACTGACCTTGTTTTTCGTTTGGCGAGAAAAGCTTTCCGTTATTGAATTAAATTGAAATGTTGAAGTTTCTTGCAAACTATATCCAAAAGCCATACGACAGAGTTTATAAAATAACAAACAGTTCTGATGGTAAAATTCATCTGGTAGGCAGAATTTATATATTTGGTGAGGGATATTATAAAAGAAATTTATTTTAAACATTTGCAAACAGTTTAACCTTTATGCATTAGAAAAGCTATGATTAATAATGGCTATTTTACTCTTTTTAATGCATGGGTCCGATGCAGACTCAATCATAAAGTAAATATGATTGCGGTCAAACCGGCTCCCGACGTGACCACAAGTGTTGTTTAAATCAACCAACGATCAATTCGCTGTTTCTTGTATCGCTTTATTCACCACCACTATCGTCACCACCTACCATTCTTCGCTGGAACCAATTATTTTCTACTTTTGAGAACCAAACTAGCGAAAGCGCTCGTGTTCGTGCAGGCTGATGATTTATTACAAACCATCGCACGGTGACACAATTTCCGCTCGGTTTTTTTTTTTTGACACCGCATGGAATGGTGGAAATTATAATTTCTCAGCTGGAACCGATTCTCGATTCTCTTAACGTTTTTTCGCGCAACTATTGAAAACCGTACCAACGCTTCAAAGAGAAAACATAATAACAAAGCTAAAGGAGAGATGCACAAAATGAGCAATTTCTTCGAAATGAGCGACTAGAAGGATGAGAAACAAATAAGAATGTAACAGCTTGATCCGTTCTGTTTCAGCAGCTGTTACTTGTACCTCAAACTCTCTTTGCGAGCTACTAGATTGTTGCTATGACAAAAATCTAACAAAAGCATTGCTAGCAATATGGACAAAAATTTACAACGGAATTAACAATATCTCAAAAATATATGTGTATAAGCTAGTAATTTCTTGAATACAACAAAACGTTTAGAGAAACATTAAACTGCAAAATAAATTTGCACGATTTTCCGAACGACTCTTGAAAACAACAAACCATACACACGAATTTTCTACGCCGTATGAAACTGAGTAAATGACGCAAGTAAATTAATCCAATCTTTGGATTTCATTTTACTCGCAATTCCTTTCAACACGTCCAGAACGATTCTTGCGCACGATTCCACCAGCGAGCCTTCTCGGAGAGCCTATTAATCGCGTCACGTTCGCATGCGAAACGCCTTTCGTTTCCGCATGTATACATGCACTTTGTGAGGCTTTTTTCCGCGCGCTTAATGCCTAATTAAGGTCCATTTGTTGGGAGGCCTGCGTGGGGAGGCAGCGAACGACGGGAGCAACGAACACATTCAACCAAGCCCCAGAATTGTCTCCATGTACGGCGGGACCGACCAGTGTGTAGGTGTAAGAGAGCGCGGCTGCTATTAACCACAGGCACACGCACACACCGACACATGGTTTAGTACTATATGAACTACAAGAAGCAAGAAAGGATGGAGCAACAGCGAGGCAGGGTGGAAGAGAACAGGGCGTCATTTCGGACATTATGTACCACGACGGGTTGTCCCACTCCCAACCATTCCTTTCGGTTCATTTTATCCTACAGCGTTATGTTTTTGGACTTACCAATGACTTACCCTAACGCCACCGATATGAATTCACCTCGTACCTCGTACGAACAACATCGCAAGACGTGCCATGGGTCGATCACGAAAAAGAATGAACCATGTGTGGTTGTAATACTAAACGAACACTTCGTTCCTATTTCGATATTATATTCGTTCCAAGGAAAAATTCACGGACTCCTGTCCTGTACGAATTTAAGGAAACCATTTTGGAGTTTCAGCTAATTTCGTCAACAGCATTTGGAATTGTAATGGAAAACACACCGACCACTAAACACCAACATCAGTGCGAAAAACTTTAGAGCCAACTTTGAGCAACACAATGGACAAGAATTCGGTGCTTTAAGTGTAACCTTCCAGATGATGTGGATCCAGTGGAAAATTCATGCAGTAAAATGTTGCAATCCTATCGAATTTTTTATTTTTAAAACATTACTAAACTTTACAAAAACATTAACGTTACACAACTAGAAAGGCAACATGATTTAAAAGCAGTAGTAATACATAAAATAAAAAATGTCATATTATCAGATTAATAGTTTATAAATCTATGCGATTCTTTTGAAAATTTACCTTTATTTGGGAAAAAATTAGGAAAATATTGTAAATTTTTAAGAACGTTTTGATATTTTTTTCATAAAACATCTCTTATCCAATTTTCCTTCAGCTTGAATTCATAACCAAGTGAGTCCTGCTTATCAGAATGTATTCTAAGCATATTTTATTATTGCACTGTTTCTTTTCTCCACCAGATGTAGTAAAAGCATTTTTTTAAACGAAATTGATGAATTGATTCATAATTCGCAACACCTTGCTATGATTCAACTTGAAACTTAAATTTGGAAATTCTTTGAATATTGATGTCCTACTTCTTTGGACTAATTCGGATAATAATGCTTACACAAAGTATGTTTCTGGTGACTTGCATAATTATGGGTTGTTTGAACATCTTTATCATTAAGTTTATTCAATTTTAAATATTCCATATTCGACTAACGTGTTGTTAACATGTTTTTTAAGCTTGATGAATGTAATGATTTTAAATGCTTGAAGGTTCAAAATGGTTGATTAAATAAAGCAAGAGCCTCGAGGGCTTTACTTCCATCCATTACACCAAAGGGTTAGGCGAACACTCAACAGCCCACTTCGGGTGAACGCAACAATGGCAGGCTTGGTATAATTATACGATGGTCTAGTAACGCCGTTCTACTGCCGCAAACCAGAAACACACATACTCATACAGCGACCACACCAAACACACCGTGCCAGACGCCAGACGGAACGACACGGCCCCGGTAGTTGAGACCCTAACTTTGAGGCTTAAAATAGACGGTGCTGATTCGTGTCCAACAGGGTCCCCGGGCGAAAAAGGAATCGGGACACAACAAAAAATTAACTCTCCCTTCACTAACACAATGGAGCTGACTGGCAACCAACAGTTTTTTCTTTCAGTGTGAGTGTATGGTGACCCTTTGCTAACGTCGGTTGAGGGCGAGTCTTGCGGTATGAAATGGAAACATTTCCTAAGGGGGAACGGACATGGAAAACTAAATCGGACACGCGAAGCGCGTTTGGACCTCACTCGCTTAGTGCTCGCTCTCTTTCTCACATGCGCTTTCTTCGCCTGGATGCCATTAGGACCAGCCAGAGGTCTGGACTTTGGTCAGTTTTGTTACGACCGTCATACGAGATGGTAATAAGTGGCATTACGTGCAAAAGAACCGCTCGAAGAGTTTTAATGATTTGTGGTTAAAGAGTTGAAAGTTGTTAAAAAATAATTGTACACACCGAGGTGAATCTGAGCACAACGAAAACATTTATGCAAAAAATCGAGCAAAGAACCGATCAGTGATTCCGCTACCTTACGTATCCTGTGTCGATTCCAATTTAAACGAATTAATAATCCGTTCGAATAATAGCACCCGACCGTCCTCAAGTCAAGTGAACAGGTAATGGTACCTCCCAAAACTGGGTTAGCGTTACTTCCCCGCCCACACCAGCACGATACTCCGCATCCTTAGGGAACAGTGTATTCCCCCTGGCTGACCCATTCGAGAAAGGAAAGCAATTTTCGATCGCGAGCGCCGGAGTTTTTTTGTAGTGTGTAAGGGGCCCAAGTGTGTTCCCATGTAGTTTGCCCATTTTGGGTCACCGATAGTGTGTGCTTTTTGACCTAAATAGTGATTCAGTCCAGTGGATTGCCGGTTCCAACTTGCCACCGAACATACATATTTGTTCGCAACTTGAATCGCAAATGAGCGAGATTTTATAGTCCAAAAATTATTCCATTCGGCTCCACTATGTTTTCAGCCATTTCACTACACTACACACTACTATTACCATAATTTATAGTAAAAGATAGTGAACAAACCACTTTCGGGAGCATTTCAAATAAACGCTTCCCCTTCCGGATGCTCTTGCGGGCCGGCCTCGGACTCTTAATTTATTACCCAAGGCGTGATTTAATTCAAACACATTTACAGCCCGGCCCTTTAATCTGTGGTTTGGTATGAAAAGTGGGGGTACATTATTCATAGCGCAAGCGTTTAGGCGGGTTGATGCGGTCGTGCAATTACAACATACGTTATTTATCAACCGATAGTGGTTATACATTATGGAGAAAACAATTAACGAGGTTTATGAACGGATTAAGTGTCCCGACGGCATTTCAATCGCCTCTTTTAATGTGTTATAATAAATACTAAAAGATAGCATGTCAATCTAAACGCCCTTTCCAAAGTGAGTGATTTAGCGAGTGATTAACTTTCCCGTACACAAATAAATAAAATCATTTATGTTATTTATCAATTTTTCAATGCAACATAACCGGTACCGGATGATCCTATCTGGACCAACTCTCTTAACAAGAAGTGACTAACCATATATAGTTTTATAAAATAGTCTAGGATGCCGGGAATACTCCAAATATGACTGGAGCTGTTACTCAAATAATAGAAAAAGATAGTGAGACATTTTACCATGAAAGTTAAAAATGTGGTAAAATTAGCACCAAATTTTTGGAGCTATTTGAACATAAAGGATTTCATTTTCGGAATAATCTTTTTAGTGCTTCTTTCTGAAAACATTATCATTTACTTTGTGTTCAGTAAAAGGCACGACTTTTCTATAAGAAATCTTATTGTTTCAAGAATACAATACATTTTTGCCTATTAAAACTCATCATTTATAATTTTTTATCGAACTCGTAATGTTCAATTATAAACTTATCAAAGTTTTACCAACGATAAAGAAGCATAAACATCGATCAAAGAAACAAAAAGTAACTATCACTATCGGTGTTTTATGCAATTTTAAATACAGCAAAATGGTGCATGTTATCGCGAAAATAGAAAAAAATCGAGGTTCATCTTCGATCATCGCACCGGGATAACGATTGGACTCTTCTCATACTCGTGACAATCCAAAATGATTCACTGCTACTCATTGTACTCTTTACATAAGTTGTTTCATGAATAAGAGCGTAAACTCACACACAACAAACACGCGCATCTTATAAAATGGAGGTTAAAAAACGACTAGCTAGGTACAATAATATTTAATTTCAATCAATCAAAACACTGGTGAGTTTTACCGCATCGAGCGTAAAGTTTCACGCAGAGCTTTAGTATGAGTAAATTAATGTTTGCCGTTTGTTTTTTTCTTTTCTCTTTTTTACTATCTGTTTCAAAACGAAACACATTCGCACAAACACTAACTGAAATCGAAACCAACTTTTGTTTCACCCACAGAACCACCGCGCGGAAGGTGCTGAAAGTTGCCGACCACGTTTGACCGAAACCCGTGTAAAAGTTGGTGCAAACAAAACCGTGCCTCTAATGGTACCAAGAAAAGCCAAACGTACTCGGTTCGGAAAGCAACTACTCATTGTTTCGGCGAGTTTCGGTTAAAGGTTACTTGGTGAGTTTGTTTTCTTGACGGAGCAAATCCACGAAAGAATCTAGCAAAATTATTTCCAAAAAAAGAAATCCTACAATACAAATTACGCTTGCCTGCTCCGATTGCGTCCCACGGTGGCCAGCGGGTGGGAAAATCAATTCAGTGCACTTACAACGCCGTGCCACGTCGTCGAGTCGTTGCTGGAAGACAATTAGTTAAGTTAACGACTTTGCATTCGCCAAGTTTTCGGAAAAGTTAAAGTGAAGTGCAATTTATCAGTGTTCCCGCGATTGTGGCAGAAGACACAAAGAGTGGAAAAGCGCGATAGTGTGACGCCGAACTATTTCTGTCTTGCACTTGCAGTTGCTAGAGTGAACCCTTTCGAACAAGCAAACAAACGCCGGCAGCGATGGGTTGTGCGAGTAGCTCTCCGCTTATCAACGGCGGAGGTCCCGGCGGCGTCATTGAAACGGCCAAGGAGGCGGCTACCAAAACCGCCAACGATGTGCTGCACGCCGGCGAAGCGGCAATCAACGGTAAGGATGCTTAATTACTGCACTCGGTTCCGTTTGTAACGCTGAATTGAGCCAAACATTTATGCTAGTTCGGGTTTTATTGTGAGAAGAAAATTAAGTTCCTATTGTTTCGGCCTCCGAGAGAAATTTATGAGCATCAATACTAATACGATGATCAAAGACATTTGAGAAAAGTAAAAGATCCAGGTCTGATTTGTATGTTTACAAATTTGTTGTTTATTAAAAAATGTTTTGGAACATCTCAATCAACTCGTTTTTATTTTAACAGAAAAAACGTAAAATTAATTTCGTTTGAATGAGTTGTAGCGTATGAGAAAAAAAGTTCCTAATTTTTCTTTTTTTTATACGAATCTTCAGCTTTACAGAACGCCAAAGGTTTATATTTTTCGCTTTTAATTGGTCTACTTATTTATTGATTTTAAAAAGGATATCTGTAAAGAGTCATAAATTTAAAGAAATCTCATAGAAAAAACGTTAAAAAAATGTTGATAAGGATAAATATGCTTCTTATGTTTCAATTCATATCGATGAATTCAATGTTCTGTATGCGATAAGATATTTAAAGTGATTAATTTCATAATTGTTACGCATACAAAAACGAGAGGAAATATTTGGAAGGACTGAATTACTTCACAAAGTGCAGAATGATATAAAATTTTTCAAACAAATCTTGAGTAAACAGATCAATTATACCAAGTCAAGACAACTGACAATAAATCTACATTCAATTATGTCAAAAACTTGCAATAGCAATTTTTCAAATACTACAACGCTGAAATCAAATATGGTATACATAGCTCCTGATGGATCTGTTCGATAAACAAAGTATTTTCGATCATATTTTACCATCAGATAGTATTTTTTAAATTTATGAAGAGTACTCTAACCCTTGCTGTAGAAAAACAATCCATCAAATATGTCCTGATCTGAAAGGCTTAACTTAAAATTGTAGGACCTCTTGGTTTCATATAGAACGTTAACTAACACATATAACTATACTATAAAGTAACTGCATTGTAAGAGAAATTATATCTGCCTCGTTGTGTCGTTTCTTTAAAAAATCTCCAATAGTAAAACCACTCATGTACATCACTCTTCAAATGCAATATAATACGCACAATGTATAGCCCGACCGAACTTCAACTTGATTAAAACAATACATCCTGCTCGAGGCCATCTCATCGCACACAACACGCACAGGCACATCAATTCGCTTCTCAAACATTCCCGCCAGTGTGTTGACTGACAGGGCTATTTATACTCCTCTCGTCCAGCGCCACCTTCGATCAACAAACGGTTTTGCTCGCTGGAATGATGGCGACGGCTAGGCCCATTGTTAGCTCAGTCACTCTATTTAACGTCCTACCAGTTGGGCTCGGTTCGTCGCAATCGCAAATTCCATTCCCCATCCTTTCCCTGGATGTGTTGAAAAGGGGGTGCATCATTACGGGCAATAAACTCTATTACGCCCTATCTCGTACCAGCCACCATGCGCCTCCATTTCGCACGCCGCATCGCGAAACGCCCCCGGCGTTTTGCTCCATCACATGGCGATCGATGGGCGATTTTACGAACCCATCTTCACCGTGCGAATGGCGCTAATATTTCCGCCAAGCTAATTTTTCGAACTGATAAATGGATTGATTAGCGAACCTCGCTGATTGTACTCGGCCGGTTCGAATCCGATCTACAAGATCAGAAAAGGAAAACTCTCGACCGCCGTGTTTGGCGGCCGAAATAGCAAGCACCAAATTATACCCATCGTAAAGCAGCAGCAACAGCAGTACAGGGAAAGGTCAACGATTTTTTGAAACCATCCCAACCTCCCAAGCTCACCTTTCTTCTCAAATTGTACGAATTTGACCCGTCAAACGTCACACACACACACACATGTTCACCGTCAAAGTGTTTTTTGGCGTGTTTTGTTTTGGGGCAGAGGAAGCCGTAGAATGGCTTTCGTAAACCGTCCCCTCCTGCTGGACGCCCTGTCCTGGCACTTTCCCTCGTGCAAGCACTCCACCACCCGAAAGCTAACCATCAATCTAAGCATTTGATGCATATCTTAATTTTATTCATGGCTTGATTTGTACACGCTACCCCACGCTATCGTTAACGGTGGCGGGCAGCAACATTTCACAGTTTCACGTTCCCGATGTGGTTTCTGATTTCTTCGTTCGATTTCGCTTTTTATTCTGCCCGTTATCTGCATGACACGAGGGTGAGGTATCGGAAAACTGTCACCTAACGAGTTTGTTCGTGGAGCTATTTTTAGCCACAGGTAGCCACCCTGGGAAAAGCACTCAAAAAAAGAAAGTTTTGATTTATAGCAACGCATTTTGCCCTAGGTTATGAATGTGACTTGACTGTAGGAAATGAATTTAAAAATAGCTGCTGTTACGTTCTCCACTCGAAAGCCGTTGGGT
This sequence comes from Anopheles farauti No. 4, assembly GCA_000956215.1. NCBI lineage: Eukaryota > Metazoa > Arthropoda > Insecta > Diptera > Culicidae > Anopheles > Anopheles farauti No. 4. Next base: position 61,604 of record JXWZ01013838.1, on the reverse strand, counting down.
AATTCTTCTTTAAAAAAAAAAAACAAACCTTTATCCAGTGGTGCGAATATTATAAATAGTATCACTCAAGCGAAGGCTACGAGACGCAATAATTCACCACCAATGGTGCACAATACCCAATTTCAGAGCCAGACTGGCTAATGGATTCCTTTTGTCGTTAGCCATCGTTAGCTACACAACATCTCCACTTACAGTGGACCACAGAATCGGGAAGGCATTTCTATGAACTTGCTATTTGATTTCGGTTTCAAAACAACGCCCACAATCACAAATGCCCGTTGCTACGTGACATTTGCAGTTCCACTTTGAAGTGGCCCGTAATGCCGTACGCCTATTTGGGTTTCAATTTTTTTTTAAATAAACCCCCAAAGCGAGCAGGGCAAAAAAAATCAATGCTACAAGTCAAGCGAAGTATCAAACATCCACTCGTTTGAACTCTCCATACACAGCCGCACACTAGTTGGGTCACATTTCATGCCTTTCCCTTCGATAGCTTTCCCGACAAAGACATAAAATCATGAATAATTAATGAGCTTCCCCAATATTCGGTTTGTTGTTTCCGTTTGGAATTTTGGGGTCTTTTTTATTCGCCCAGGTTTCGGTTCCCTTTTCGGTAGCGTTTGTTTTTGCTTCTCCGTTCACCACTTTCGTCTGTTTACTTGCGCTTCATTTTACCCTTGTTTGGTCTGTTTCCTTCCACCTGCCGGTTGTACGCGGAAAGCACAAATCCCGAAATCACAGGCATGTTTTCTTCCACATGATTCTTTTTTCTTTTCTATTATGCGACATGTCTGGGGCCGCGTAAATTGTTTATTTTGGTTTCCCCATTCGATGTGTTATGGTTGATATTTGTTTGTTTTTATTCGTTTCCTCTCTCACCTTAGTCTCCATCAGTTTGAATCAAGAAACGCTACGTAAAGTTCAAGGTCTTGATTGAGTAAGACATTTTTTTTTTTGCTTTCGATGGAAATAAAATATTGAGGAAGTCAATGGACAACGACGTATAAAAAGAAAAACGGTGTCCAATTTCACAGTTAGTCCATAACACATGAACATTTAATTGAGCATTATTTAAAAGCGAATTTCGACCATCCCAAATTCAATCGTATTAAAATAAACAACAACATTTAACGAAATTTAATTGTCTCTAAATATATTATTTTTTAAGTATATTATTTTCGTAAAAATCGGTTTGTACAGTTTTGTTAGACATAATATTCACTGGATACTTCTACATGTTGTTTTGAAGCCTCAACATGAATAACCATATTTATTATTTTAAAAATTTACATGAGTTGATATAATCCTACCAAATGTATAAACATTCATCAGAGTTTTATAAAATACAAAAAAACTGAAAAATTAAAACATATAGACAGAATGACAAAATTGGTACAAAAAAAATGGGACGGATAAATTTATTAACCAAAATCTCAATTTTTTTGATAAAATTTTCAAGAAAAACTTAAAATATTACAGGTTATTGTTAAAATTGGTTTTCTAAAATTAAATCTATCTTTTTTTTGGGATTGTTCTTATGATTGGTTTGGAGCTTTACATTTTCGTCAAATGCGTCCTTCTTAGCTAAACTAAACGTGTTTCGTAGAAATCAACGCTTACTCTCGATTGCGCCATTTCTTGGTGGCAAATATATCGGAAAAAGAAGATTGGTTTGCTCACGACTTCGATAAATTATAATCCCTCCTTCTTTCAATTTATTCTTGCAACCTGCAATGCAATATAACACCCATCCGGCAGCAAATTATTAATCCCGGGCGGCAAGTTATATTTCCATCAACTTTTTAATCCTTATGCCACAAACTGTAGCTTTTCCATTTTTCATGCCACCTCCATGCGTACGAAACTAGTACGCGGTGTTGAATTCCCACCCAAGCCCGAGCGCAGAACAATAAATAAACAATGAGCCATCGAATACAACACCGTGCCGAGGCTCGGTGCGCTGCCGGCGACCGGCTGCCATGTTGGTGGTTATCGCGTAGAAGAGATATGAAACCCAACGCACAATAGAGTTATCGCTAAGACGCGCGCGGATCCCACCGGGCGTACCGTCGGTAATTGAATTTTTGTGGCCGTCCGTGTCGCCCGTTAAGCGTTTCAAATATGCAAGACGTTACCTTCCACACCTCGGTTCGAGCGTTAATAATAAAAACGATACCGCCGGGTGTCCCCGCGAAGGGTGTGAGTGTATGGAGACGAAGACGGGCGGTGTTAGAAATCTTTCCCTTTAGCCAGTAACTAGCCCCAGCTGATGCTCCCTCGATGTCCGCTTTGGTTCCGAAGGGATCCCAAGATGTGTTCCATCAAACAACCCATTAATAAGTATTGATCGTCCAACGCTGGCCACTGGGCGCGGGACCATTTCCCAGCGCTTCGTGCAGTGGATCGATTATCAATCTTCCCAGCTCCGTCCGTCCTTCCGTGACGAAGAAAGGAGCAAAAACAAAACTATAACCCAAACAACACGCCCGAAAGTCCACCCGGGACACGTGTTTCTTATGCATGTTTTAGCCTCTCCACGCGTTCATTTCTCCTTAACCTCCGTCCCCGCTATCGGTGACCTTTCGCTGACGATTCGAATGAATACCCTTGCCCACAGGTCAAGGCAGTTCAACGTGCCCCGATAAATTCGAAAAAGGTGGCAGCGTAATTTCACGCTTCAAATAGTCCGAAGTGGTTTCCAACTCGATTCAAATTTAATGTTGATTTTTGACAGTTACTTTCATCGATCATCTGGTAAATTGAACAATGCTGTACGGAAATATACAAAGCTACGAAGACGAAGATTGACACTATCTACAATCAGGCTTGGTACGTTTGGGCGAATAAAACGAATATTAAGGACACCGTTTTGGTTTTCATCCAACGACACGACGGAATTTCACCGCTGTTGGCTTCCAACCATCGCCTACTACTGCTTAATGTAACACTTTTACAAGAGTGTCACCGGCGACTGTTTTTCAGTGCAGGTCTACTTACAATTTATTTTCCTTGCCCAACGCGGCTCTAAATCAAAGGTCAACAATGTTTTAATGAGCGAAACCCGGGCTGCCTAACGAGCAGGAGCTAAATGAAATGACTTCACCAACGCCTTTGACAAATTGACAAGTGGTGCAAGAAAAATTGCACCCGTTACGGACGAAAACGGAAACGGAAGCCGGTGGCGCTATTTAGGTAAATGCTGTTGCGTACTTCACAAGTGTACTTGTGGCCATTTTTCATAGGAGTAACCTGATTTATTTTAAAATGTTGCCGTTTGTAGAGTGAAGAGATTTTTTACTTGAAACGATGTATTTGTAGCATTTGCAATTTTTCTTAATTTTTTATGTGAAACTTAAAGAAAAATATGGAGGCATTATCCAACAAATTGGTTATTTAAAACCATGGTAAAATTTTAACACGGTTCTGTCTTGAGAAAAAACATTCATTTTTATTACTCTTATCCTAATGTAGTCTCAGTACGCAACCATACTTTAAACCTAAGATTGAAGAGAGAACATCAAGATTTATTTTCGTAATTGCTCTATGAATTTTTATTTCATTTTTTAATGATGGCAAAACCACAGAAAAACATTAGTTTTTAGAAGCCAGGACGAAATTTGGTACTTTATTTTCTGAATAAAAAACAACGTATCACAATTACATTAAATACCAAAACAGTGACGCATTCGAGCGATCTTTTTTTAATATCAGAAAACTGAACTGACGGTAATATTACGAAAAATGGAAAATTTCGTGAACATTCCTACCATAAATAAAACAATACGTCTTTTCATTAATCTCACAGTACAAATTATGAAATCTGTTGCATTTATTCCGTAACACATATCTATAAATATGAAATCATTGCAATTGAAATTGTAAGCGACTACAATGAAAAGGAACATGCACTTTAATACGTTTGCTAAATCCCTTCCTCGTTAGGGCCGGAACGCAACAAATGCTCAAAGCAAATTCACATGCATGCTTGAAGCCACCACAAATCTTCGTTGGTAGGGCCATACTGAAGTCTAAACACAACCCATTGCACGTTCCATTTGCTTGCTTCATTTGCGGTGTGGCTTTTGTCCGGCCGAGCTCATAACTGAATGCAGCAACCGCCTGCTAAGGGAGGCGGAAAAGAAAACCACATGGGCTCAACTTTTTGCACCCGTGTGTGTTTCTTAAGCGAACGGCTGCCTGAATGCTAATTAATGTGATACACGTTTACGTGTCCATTTTGTGAGGCTAAACCCTTCTCCCCTATCCCCCGAGCGTCTTGGATTAGTTTTTTGCCATCGTCGAGTTTGTTTACGCGAAAGATAACCTTTGACCCGAGAGCTTACAGATGACGAGCGCTAAAAGACAGTTTACTTATTTATGGCATCCGGGATACGTACTGGGTGACATTTGGTATTATGCATATTCCCTCTGCTGCAGATGGTGGTGAAATTGGATTGAGATTTAATTTCTTGCTGCTTGCCACCATAAGTCAACACAACTGGTCTACTCTTTCATGCCTTATACACTCGTCTAATTCGGTGACAATTTCTCCTCCGTTCCCTTTTTCGCAGACGTCGGTGAGCATGTGAAGGAAGCGGTCCAAAACGTGACGCACGAGCTCGAAAACGTGCTCGGTGGCAAGAAGGACAAGTCCGACCGGGTCAACGAAGACGACCCACAGCCCACAGCAAACGGACACGGTGACGGGGACAACGCCGATTATCAGATCATTCGGCTCAAGGGCTCCAAACAGAGCAGTGTCGAGGAGACGGAGAAGATGGAGAACATGAAGAACGACCTGCTGACGAAGGCGCAGAGCTTTGGCGACGACACCGACCGCATGGCGGACGATCTGATGAAGGAGACGGAAGAGCTGATGCGGGACGCGGAGACCGGTATCGCCCACGACGACATGACGACACGCATTACCTCCACCGAGGACGGTACGATCGAGATCCTTAATCTGGAAGGTAACGCGCCCAGCTCTCCGAACCATTCGATTGACAGTTTGAAAACTACTTCACCAGAGCCCGAGATCGAGCGGATACTGGCCGGGGGAGAGGAGGGCGCCGCACCGCCAGACTCACCGAAGGCTACCCTCAACTCGCTGACCGTGCCTGCGTCCGCCAAGGAGGAAGGGCTGACGATGGAAGCGACACCACAAAGCGCCACGGACAAACCGGACGTGTGAGTACGGTAGTGCGGGCAGGCATCCTCCTTACCATATACGATCGACCATTGTCCTCGACTAAATTTCATCCCTTCCTCTTACAAAAACACACATGCACTAAAACAAACGCACACCGTTCAATGATCGTCGAGACTTTTCAACAAGGACAATCGTTTGTCTTACATTGATTTTTCCCTAAACAAGTTCAAACAAAAAACAATCATTCATCTTGCGACAGAAGTGTACATTACTGAATTAAATGTGTAATAATTGGACTTATTTACCAATGTACAATTTTAAGTTAGGAAGGCAAAGATATGGTGTGCAAATTGAAAACAACAAAACAACCAAAACCTATTCGATGTTAGTACTCATTTCATAGTACGATCCGTTTATTCGCTGTCAGTACGTTTTATCTGCACTATTGTAAATAAAATCGTTTTTAAATGTAAGTAAATGTAAAAACTGGACAAAATATTGAAAATAAATGTATTGTTATTTCAGAGATAAAACCAAACCGAGAGTTGTAGTTTAAAAAAGATGGCTTTTTAATGAGTTTTCTATAGATGTGTCGATAGTAGATGGCCGAAAAGTTTAAATTAATTTGATATGCAACTAGACATAGTACTATGCTATTTACCGTAATATAGGTAGGAGTTTTATTCAGTTTTATTCATTTTAGTTTAGATTGAGATTGAGATTGTTTAATTATTGCTTAGCAATGATTGATTAACATTGATTTTGATGTTGAAATATATGTCTTCTCAATAAATGTATATGGTAACCCATTTTTATCATACGTAAACCTTTAATATTGTAATTTACCACACTAAAACTACTTTAGTTAAAACAAGCATCTTTTACTAACGTTTTGGTCAAAAGTGATCAAGAATGTTTCTTGAATAAAACAGCACTATATTATCTTTAAGTAATGTACTAATTCATATGTCTCTTATTCTAAATTACTTTCATCTGACCTTATTCAACGGTGTATACAAATAATTGTAATAAAGTGTAAGTATTATAAAATAGAGCTGAACTTTGAACAAAGCTCACAAAGCAGAAAATATGAGCATACCAGCAAAAGGTATACAACTAATGCAGCGAACAATTTAATATGTGTGATTAAACGATTTCGTTAAATGCCATCGTTATTGTATATGGTTTACCAAACTAATTAAGTTAAATATTTTCAATTATGTTAAATATTTTTTATTTTCATCAGTTTTCATTTTTAGGGAATTTATAATTTACTGCTGCCGCAGAATCATATTCGTTTCCCCGGCTATTACTTAGAATTTTACTATATAATTAGTATAGCTGATAATTGAATTACTTCTTTTTGAGTTTATTTCTTCTGTAGAAAAGATATTTAATATTATATTGCAATGGGCTAAGAAAACAAAAAATCAAATAATGTATTTAATATGAAGTGTAAAAAAGGCTTGGGATTAAAAGTTACTTTTTAATTTGGGAATTGTTCTAAATTTTTTGGAAAACAATACAAAAGCTGTTAACTTTAAGAGTACACATTGAAAATCTTACTACCACTTGTTGGACCTCCATAGAAGAATTGTATTTTACGGTTTTTAGCGACTAATTTTTCAGACTAACTTTTTTCCCAAAATTGTATTAAAATGGAAAAGAAATTGCATTTTCTAACCTACAACATTTGCCTAAAAAAACTGTAAACATCTTAATACAGAAGAATCGTGGGTGAAAATGGTGTAACCATATTTTACCAAAAAAAAAGTAGTCAATTTTTAAAAGCTCTCAAAGCAATCCTTTTCACATATATCAACGAATCCTTTCCGTGTAATCTAACAGTTTTGTTCATCCATCATTTTAGTGGAATGAAAAAGAGAACAAAATAGTTTAGTGTATATTCTCATAATGATGACCTCATTCAATTTCCCACCTACATGCCCGGATTCCTGCTTGCCACACGCCTCCCCCGAAACACGTGATTAATGGACCAATCGAATTTCTTTTCCCACGTTTCATTCCTTTCCCCGCGGTGTGGGAATGGAAATGAAAACCCAACTCCACGCAACAACAACAACGAAAAAAACCTCTTCATCATCACTATTACTCACCATTCACCATGGAACCAGATGCGACTACTCTATCCACGGTACACCTCAGGTGTCGATCGATGGAGAATCGATGACCAGCAGCGAAGAGTTCTTCCGCACGGAGGTCCTGAAAGCAACGTCAACTCACACACCGGGCCGGGCGGTGAACCGACGCCCGAACAACGCTGCCCGCGCTCCCCCACCCTCCATCGCAGTCGCCACCCGTGTGCAACGATTCATTTTCAAACTTAATTCCATCATCCTCAACGACATCGAGGAGCGGGTGGACGAGGAGGGCAGCATAGTAAGGCAACTCGAACGAAATCCGGATCGGGTGGTGGAGCTACTGAGCAATCAATCGGTGGACGGTGCCGAAGGCTGTGACGATGCAAGGGACACACGTAAAGCCCGTCGAAAAATACCGAACGGTCTACGAAGACAGCAGTCGATGTCGGTCGAAGAAGCCTCGGAGGACGTGGACAACCACGACCAAATCGATGAAGACCAGATGGTTCTGCTGCGGGACATTCCGCCCGCGGTGAGACTAAGAGCATTGATGCGATTTAAATCGCTCGATGGCTTCGGCAGGGACGCGTCCGTGGAAGGGCCCGACAAAGGCCGACGGCGCATGAAATCGCTCGACACAGTGGACGCATCCACCGAGCAGGACACAGAGGAGCACGACGAACCGCCACGACCGGAGAACGACGATGAAAATACATTAACGAACGTTTCCTACGACCTGGAAGAGGAGGAACGCATCTGCGAGGAACTGCTGCAAGAATTGCGTACCCTGGAACGTGCGGATCGTGTGGAAGCTGCGAATGGGAACACTCCTGCAACCGATGACGACGAGTTGACGCCAGATGTTTCCACATCCGTCGACACTGACCACAAAACCGCCTGGGAGAAGCTGCAGGACTATCTGCAGCGGGTACCGAAACGGCGCGCCAGCAACTACGATCTCTTCGACAGTGACGAGGAGACGCTCAAGACACTTTTCAAGCGTCACAAACTGAAGCTGATGTTTCACTACAGTGACAGCTCGAGCGGGTCCTCCGACACGCTCTGATGTATGCAACGGCCACACCGTTCTTCACCACACTATATGCATAATTTCTTCATTCGGTTTTTTTTGGTGCACTTTTTCTCGGTGCTTCAGTACGCATTTCTGCACTTACGCTTGCAGTTTCGGAGCAAGCTCACCATCCGACTCCTGACGAGGGGAGCGCTACTCGTGTCAAACAACATGCAAAGTAGGCGTTACTGCATAATAAACAAGCGTTCGTAGATTAAGGTTGCAACCTTGATCTCGGTTTGTGTGAGTGAGTGAGTGTGTGTGTGTTTCCATTCGAGAGGCAATAAATGAACAAAGGTACAGGGGAGTGCATTTTGAAATCGATCCGTAAATAGAAAGTATTTAATACGGTCACGAACTTTTGCGATTAAGGTGCAGCGGGAGGTAAGTATGTTGCTCTATATTTGAGCATGAGATATAGAAATTTAGTTATTTATTTTACAATTCGTAGCTAGCGGATCAAATTAGTTACTAACAAAGTTTTTCAAAGCCCTCGGCATGATGCAGTTATGAAACTTTCGATAACTGATTTAATGAATGACCGTATGAATTCATGTCAAAGTTGAGAACTTTTCAACTCACACACTCACTATTTGACACCTAATACCCTCTATTATGTTAAACAGAGCACAAACTAGCTGCTCAGTTCATATTAATTAGGTCTAAAAGACTTCCAATGCAGTCAAAGAAGAAAGATTGGAAAGGGTTCATTTGTCTAAAACCGGGTAATTATTGATATATCTCGTGGTTTCTAGTTTTCCTAAAATTCTGCTATTGCTAATTTATCAATTCAAATTTATTGATTTAAATTTATTTATTTTATTTATATTTATTTATTATAGTACACCGAATGGTTTTATATCCATTTATGAATTTATTTGAATCGAAACACAAACTATTTTAATCAAAATCTGTAATTTAATTTTTTTTTCTTTAATGTAATTGCTTACAAGGTTATCTTTAACGTATAACAGATTTAATAAATCATAAACTTGCTAATATAACAAAGGTGAAAAAGGTAGTTTTGTAAAATAATGTCATGTTTCATCCACTGTAGCTAGAAATTCAAATGTTCTTGCAATTTACGGTTTTTCTACCGTTTTACATTAAAAAAACACTAAAATTATACAAGTTGATACCTAAAAGCTGATAGTTTCAGGCATTAAATATAATAAGAATAAACGTTGAAAATCTCACAACACATTAGTCTTTCTATGAGTGGTAAAACTAATCTCATCAAAGCAAATTTAAATACAATTCTAGTTATTATTTTTTTATAACTTAAAACCGTAAAAAGCCAATTGAGTCAAAAAGCAACGAAGTGTTTGATGAAGGTCTAGGTCTAGAACCCTAACATATATGACCAAAATCCTTTATCATCTCTGTTGCCATGGTTACATGGTCTTGGTCGCAGTAAAAGCCATACTTTTGAACGCTCCTTTGCTCCATTTAACGTCAACATCATAATTGAATTCAATTTCACACGCACTTCAGCAACAAGATATATTCAATGTCGCTCGTATGTGTGTGTATGAGCTATGACCACTGCGATGATAATGAAATTAAACAAACAAAAAATCCATAAACTGACTCGTTTACCATTTATTCACGTTTATGTAATGGGTGCCAATGTTAGCTTCACTATTACCCAATGAACCCGTAATCGTTTCCAAATGTCACAAAGCTGCGGGTGCAACAACGAGGGCTGTAACCACATATCCATTAGCACACCGGAACGCGGTATAACCGGAACACTGCCAAACGCAACCGCCGCTCTACATTTTCGATTCTAGTCATTCGGAAATGTTCACCACAGCGCCGGTCAACGCGATGACCTCAATCTCGACGGCGGCACCGAGGGGCAGCTTGATACCGCCGAAGCACGTACGGGCCGGGAAGCTGCTGCTGAACACTTCAAAAAAGACAGATTTTAGGTATTATTAGGGACTGTTTCATGTGCCTTCTTTAAGATACAGCGTGAATCGAAACGAACGAAGAGAGTACGAAACAGAGGAAAACAAAGAGGGGAACGGAAGAAAACTTAAACAAAACCAATTCGCTTATCATCACCGTGCATGTCCACCACCACCACAACCCGCCGTACCTTTCTTGTACTCCTCGTTGACGACAGCGTAATCGTTCATATCACCCAACAGTACGGTCGCTTTGACAACCTTATCAATGCTGGATCCCGCTTCGGCCAGCAGGTTTGTCAAATGCTCCAACGCTTTCGCCGCCTGGGGACCGGCACCACCCGGCACCAGCTTCAGTGTGTCCACATCCAAGCCGAGCAGACCGGAGCAGTACACCGTACGATCGGCCACGATGGCTTGGCTGGAAGTTTCCAGAGTAAAAACATCAGCACAGAAATACCGTACATATTCGGTAGGCTAAAATGCCCATACGTACCTGTACGCGGCCACCGCTTTCGGGATCTTCTTAGTGGTGATCACTTTGCGCACGATCGACGACATATTGCTGGCTCTGGAGGGTTGTAGCTTTGCCGGTTTTCTATGGCTTCCAGTGATCCGGTTACGGCTGCTGCACTTGCGCGAATGGCGAGCACAATGTTCGTTCACAGATACGGCACGGCATTGGATCTACCGAAACTGCTGTTGTTTATCAGTTGTTGTCATGTGCGAGCGAGCGATGTGGAAGAGCAACTTTGTTTGTACAGGGGTTTTGCGCTCCTCTCTCGATGGTGTGACTCTGAAGTGCTAAAATTGTTTACTAAGATCATGAGATCATGATGAACGAGGAGAATCAAAATGGAATGTTAACACGCTTAAAGAACAACTACTTAATTAATTTCCAGCTTTCTTTCACTGTGCCAACACCCCTGCAAACTGCTTTTTTCTGCTTTCTTTTTCTTGATTTGATCGTCGATGATCAGTGCATGGCAATGTTGAATCATTTTAATGTGGTTTGAAACATAAACATTTACTTCCATGCTCTATTTCATGGATTAATGAACAAAACAGCATACACGCATTCTACTTATGCTTAGATTTTTTTTTTCTTTGTCTAATAATTTAGTAACATCCAAACACCAAAATCGATAAATGCATCAGATTGCAAACCACTGATCAATACTCTCTCGATAAATGACTTTGAAGCCGCAGCTTATCAAGAACTATTGCATAAGTTTACGGTGCCAAAGTACAAATGTATAGTCATCAGTACGGTGTGGTAGGCAATGAATTACAAACAGATTGAAAAAATGTATTCGTAAAGGAATATCTGATCGCAACGGATTGAAATTCGTTTCAGCCTAAAGCAGTTGGAACGATAAAATAAGCCCTTGATTACCTATTTTAGGTGCAATGTGGAAGCTTTTTCTCATTTTTGTTTCAATGTTTCAAGTTAGATTGGTAATATAAAATCCGGAGAAATTAAAATATTGTTTTGATAGATACCCCTCAATAGATGGCACCAAAAAATGTGTAATTCTATACAGAATTCATAGAAATGTTCAATTGTAGCTTGCGATAAGCTACAATTTTAATTAGTACACCATTTACACAAAACGATGAAATAGTTTTACAAACAACACCATAAACATAGGAGAATTAAATTAAAATAAAATTTCATACATTTTAAAAACTTATGTTGGACGTAAACAAACGACGAGAGTATTAAAAGAGAAAACTGATTTTATTTCAACACAAAAACCGCAACAATCTGTTTCAAAGAGTAGAGAACTTCGGTTCTTTCACTGGTTTAAAAGCTGTGTTTCTTTTAGTTCACAATATTTAAATAAAGCTTTGGAATTGCAAATTTAATTTACAAATTTAATACCGTTGATGTAAATAATCGTAGCAAACTCAAAAGCATTTTATATATTTTTTTGATTGAACGAATCGTTCCATTTTTAAATAGCTAACTATGATATATCACTTACATGCATGTTAAATACATCAAATAAAATGTAACGAGCACTTAATACACTGTTCTTTATAAAACTTTAATACTGATTGGACGGAATTAATCACTTCACAATGTTGATCAAGCGATGCTGTTTCGCTGTCCCCACATTTGCATAATTTCAATAAACGTATGTCCGGACGGTTGAGGGAAGAGTTATGAGGCCCTTTTTTTAATTGGTGGGCCTGTGAACGGGTTGAAGTAAGCGTACAAACTTCGACTCAATGGCGAAGCCATTTCATATGCCAACTTCTTCGCACCATTCCTCACCGCCACGCTCGCTCCATGCTCGATCAACGATTTGATCAGCTCCCAACGCTCATCCTCGAACGCGTAATGTAGCGCCGTGTTTCCTGCCTCGTCTTGCGCATCAATTTCAATGCCTCGCTCCACGAGTGTTGAAACCATACGGAGCACCACGACATCGTACCGTTTCATCCACCTACGATGCTTTGCCAATGCCATAAGCGCATTACAACCACGCTCGTCAACCGCGTTCACGTCGACGCGTGGTTTCTGCAGCAGCTTTTGTGCCGCTTCCAGTTGGCCCTCGACATCCATCTCTATGAAGGTAAGCAACCCGATCAGCGGTGTCGAGTCGCTCCAGAAACGATGGTTATAATCGATATCATAGTCACGCTCCAAAAACCATTGCACGCAGCAAAGGATCGAGTTGTGGCACACGCGGGCGAACAGTTCCGCCGCCATCTCCTTACGGTTCTCGCACAGACAATCGAACAGCAGCCGTCGGACATCCGGATGCTGCTCCAGGAAAGATTGATTGTCGCAAAAAAAATCTCTATTCTGATTGCCTACTAACCAAGGGAGATACATGTGAGCACACTCTCGAAACCAAGGCAGATGTGCTAACTGAGGTATGAGCACCATTGCCGCACAGTAGTGCATATGGTTTAAACTACGTTCCAGCAGATCACCATTCAGTAGTTCTATCCGTGCGCCATGTTCTAGCAAGAATGTTACCGTTCCACAGCACGATGCCAGCGAGAGAGGCAACTGGCCGTCGGGTGTTGGACCGTTTACATCCATTCCGTGCGCTAGCAGTTTTTCCAATACTGATCTTCGTAGACCGTTTTTGCACGAGATGTGCAGCAGGTTCTGGCCGGCCGGGTTTACGTACGACAGCTGGGCAGACTCGTTCTTGCTTAGTAGCAACTCGAACAAGCTTTCGAACCGATCTACCAAATGTATCGGTAAACGACCTTCGTTATCGAGCTTCATGACATCCATCCCGCGGACGAGGAGTTTCTCGACCAGTGATTTTTGGCGCCAGGTAACTGCTGCGTGAAGGAAAGTCCTCCGATCATAACTAAGATAGTCGTCCAGCTGCTTTCCATTCGCTTCTAGCCTGGAAACTGTTCCCTTGAACTTATCACTGAGGCTGCGTAGATCGTTGTAAAACACTGCAATGATAAAAATTCAAACATTATACGTCCAGTGTTAGTAATATCCGCCAGCTATGAAGTGGCTTACCATCATCTGCTGGGGTGTTGGAACATTTCGCAACATCAACCTCCGCACGGAGCTGCGGAATGGTTTGCAAAAACACCTCGTAGAATTTCTCGTACGAAGCTTTACTTAAATTATATTGCATGACGGCTTTTAGAAGTTTTTGCTTATCTTTGATATAAAATTCTCGATGGTGTTCGAGCACAAATATAATTCCTTCCTCGTACGCATTGTGCATCAGTAAGCGTAACAACTCAAACGCCGGGGCTCCTTCCGAATCCTTCACCTCGAAAATCTCCGTCATCAAAGGTTCGTGCTTGTCGTAGAGCTCTTTCACGAACGTTAGGTGTTTGCCTCTTATCAACGTGTGCAGAATATTCAAATTGCTGTATTTTCCTTGCAACCGCAAAAGATCCAAATTTTTACTGATTTGCTCAAAGCAATAAGACAGCGCTATGCCATTATTAATCAATGCATCGAGTGTGGTTGTTTCGGGCAGCTGTGCGCTTACATCGATCCCGTGCTCATTAATGAATGATTCGCACACCTTCTTCACGGGCACCGGTTTCGCAAAGTTCCAGAAGGTGCTGTATTTGTCCATTTCCGGTTCGTAGTGAAAAATTTTACTCAACGCTACCATTTTCGATTCGCGAAATTTCGTGGTGCGATACTGCAGCAGGCTTTCGGTAAGGAACTTTATCATGCTCGCATGTTGCGGCATGTGGATGATCCGTAGCAATGCGTTATAGTTGTTTTTATCACGTGCGAAAGGATCGAACTGATCGTTGTACTTTGTCAGTAGCAGTGTGACCGTGTCCCGTCGCGTCTTTTCTATCGCAGCCATGAACGGTGTCAGGTCCTGCACGCCGGAAGCTACGCTTAGCAACGCACCTTTTTTGATCAACTTCTCTGTGATCACATTTGTTGAAAGACGGCAGGCGAGTTGAAGATAATTCACTACGTTCGTCCTCATATCGCTCCAATCGAGGGAAAGAACCCCATTCGGTAACAATTGGTCAATAAACCGCTGAACTTCGCTCCACCTTTCGCGTTTACCAACGTCCAATGCAACGAGTGCGTTTCCTTCGTAGGGATGGCGTAGTAACACAAACACCTGTACGTTGAGCGGAATGCCCGCGGGACATTTGGACGCCACCAGCCAAGCTTTCAAGCATTCTTCCTCGGTGCAGGCAAGCAATATCGGTCTTCTCTTCCATCCCACCTGTTCGGCCTTCCACATGAACTGATGCTGAACCGTGTACCGCGCGATAGTCCAATCATCGTCGTATCGTTTAAGCAGCAAATCCACCACACTTTCCGCTTTGTTTGCAATCGCCGCATGCAGAGCCGTCCACCCGTCTGGCGTCGGTTGGTACGGATTGACTTCTCGGTTCAGTAGCAGTTGCTGCACTTGCTCTAACGATCCTTTGGCTGCTGCACGGTGCAGGGGATATGATTTGAAGCGTTCCGATTCAAACTGAGCACGCTCCATTGCTTAGCAACCGTCAGCAGCTCACCAGCACAAAGTCTTTACTGTTGTGGTACGCTTATGTACTGGACGTATTTATCACATAGGATTGCATAAAAGAACGTAAGACGAAATACCGGGTGCGCAACATCGCGAAAAAGATGTATGTATGACTCACTCCTAAATGCTTCAAGTGTCTGTAAACCAATCCAACAACGAAATTGACAACCAAAACAAACCGTATTATTGGGGGTGTGCACACTGGCGAGGAATTATGTCCATCGATGGCATAATTAAAGCATAATAAACATAATTAAAGAATTAAAGATGAAACAGAACTTTAACGTCGAATGCTTTGAGCCTATTGGAATATCAGCAGATCATAAACGAACATAAAACAGCAACGAACATAAAACAACATCAGAAAAAAGACCACAAGTGAACAAGCCCAAAGAGGCACAAACGAAAATATGTTAAAATTTACAATTCGTGTGCTTTCTTTACTAAAACAATCTAAAAAAAGGACACTAATTTCACTAACACACCAGCCGCCCAAAAAATTTTATTTTATTGTGACTTAGACAGAACACACTCAATTGATTTCTAGTAATTTCTATACTTTAGTAAATGGCAATTTGTTCGGACGCATCCCTAAACTCCTTCTCCAATTGTATTGCTGCTGTTTACTGCAAATCGCACGCATCGTTTAGTAGCGGTCACGGCCAACGTGGTTCGAGCACGTACACACCCGAACCATCTCGTGGGACATGGAAGGTGTAACAAGCAAACTCGTCCGTAAGTACACACTTAACTGGCAAAGTCAACTTTAAAATTAATTAAAGAAACAAAACAAGAAAAAGCCATATCCTAAACTAAAACTAACGCACACGGTACATACGCACACGGTACATACGCACGTTTGGTCACGTTTCGCACCGAACGTTTAAGTTACATGGGGTAGTATAAGTTCGCAGAACACAAAATTCCAAGATCCAAAATATACATATACGTGCATTGACGTATCGTAATAGGACAACTATAAATTAAGATAAAGGAAACCTTTAACCTACGTTGAGCGGTGCCACTTCGTCGAAAAAAAGCGTGAATTGAGATTAACTAGTTCCACCTCTCTAGTACCCAGCAGTACACTGTACGCTGCACTGCACCTGCAGCACGGTCCCATCTATCATACTTGCTATCACTGTCCCAAGCGTATGCAGGAAGAATGGGGGAAGATAAAGTTACATTTTCACACTGCCTTCAGCTTCTGGCTTAACTATCTCTCGCTTTCTATCTGCACAAACTTTGGTAAAGCTTTGCCGTTCCGTTTCGACGAGATCATACGAGCGTCTCACGATCTCTGACTACTAGGCTCTAAGATTTCAATAAAGTTGTTTAAATAAGTAGTTCTAGTATTGCTAGGTATAGTAAAGTCTGCCTCGATTTTCTCATATATTGTGCTGCTATCGTGATTCGATTCTACTGGTGCTACTAGTCGTAACTGTGTATGTCAAAAGCATCGTTAGCGAAAGGAACAACACGCCACGTGCAATCGCCGCTGCCGGTGAATATTGCAACGTGGTTAGATCAAAAGTGATGGTCGTGGCGGTGGCGGTGATGTCGTTCGCGGAACAAAGTCAAACGCTGTCGGTGGCGTTCGCGTTGCCGGCGGCGTCACGCTGCACCTGATAAAACACCCACTCCTCCATGAAGGATGGCACAAAAGCCGAGCTCTTGGTGAAGGTTACCTTTGGGGTTAACTTCGCCAGCTGGTCCTCATACATTCGCAGCGATTCCGGGCAGCTAACGCCATTACCCTACAAATATTGGTGACGTTAATTGAACAGTGAACAAGGGAAAAAGTAACATTACATCCAACCTACTACATCACATCACTTACATGGGTCATAAACTTTCCAGCCGGTTTCAGCACCTGGAACGAATGCTCCAAGATCATGCGAATAAAGTCCCAAATCTCACCGGTCGGCGTGTCCGAGATCGGTATGTCAGTCAGATCGCCAAACACGTAGTCGAACTTGCGGCCTTCCTTAATGTACCGCTTCAGGTGCACCATGCAGTCGCCCACAATTATCTCATAGTTATCGTCCGTGCGCTTCTCCAGCACATCGCCGCAGATTGAGTTCATGTACTTATTGCACGCCTGCATCACGATCTCGTCAATCTCGAGCATGACGACGTGCTTTGGAGTTTCCTTCAGCAGCTCGTACAGTAGGGCACCATCACCACCGCCCAGAATGCAGATCTCCTTACCGGCGTAATCTTCCGCGCCCCGGCACATCAGCGTTTCGGTGTAGATAAGATCCGCTTCGGCAATATCTGTCAGCATGTGTGAAACGGGGTGTTATTACATCGGTTCATTTTACATACGCTCAAACTTCTATTTAAGTTATCTATTTCTTATCAGTGCCAAAGGTGCGTCCACACACTCCGTCCATTGCATACATACTTTGCAGTTCATCCAGCACCAACATATTGCCGAGACTTCTAGAGTGTACGATTTGAATCTTCTGGAATTCGGAGCGCTTGTCGAACAGCACCCGATCGATGTCGTACTCGATGACGCGCTCGTCTGCAAAAGACAATTACGGAAACGCTTAATAATGTGCTCATGACAGAGAAACAACTTGTATGTTACTGAGGCAAGTATTTCAAAGCATTTTACTTGTAAGAAAGACCCTTAAGATACGTGTCTAATACTGAAAAAAGTCTTATCCATGCACTGTCTATTGTACAAATAGTAAAAAGAGCTAAATTATTCGAAATATTTGTAATATGTTTTAGACCTTGAGTCATATCTGATCGAAAGCTTTCATTCGAAAATCAAACAAGGAGTGATTCTCCTTCATATAACATCATTCTTATTTTTCTTATTTTAATGTTCTTCAAATTTTGACGCACTCGGCGTGATCAGGAACAAAAAGTTAATGTGAATAAAATATTTATTTACTTGTTAAAAAGATATAAAATATTAATGGTTAAATTTTAAATTTTAAATAGCTTAGTTCTATGGTTTATGGATCAACTAGATTAAATTGGCGTGGATAAAGTGTAAATGTTACATTATTGCATGTTAATGTTTCATTGACAATTGTTGTTTTACTTCTTTTATCAGTTCCCATGGTTTCAAGACATAGTTTGAATAAGAACTATGCTCATTTTGAAAACTTTTAGTGACCGTATCTCGCAAGTCTCCATAAAATTACATTACAAATTATATAAAATGTAACATTGTACTAAATTTAAACATCAAATGTATCTAACCAATGTCAACAAACCTGTTAGGAAAATCATATGAACACAACACAAAAGAAACAGAATTAAGCCGAATACTATCAACATGAAGCGCATGCGGTACATATCGACATGCACAAGCAAACAGCTAAGAAGTGATATTTTAATAGAAATTTTATAACTAACTGGAGCAACAAAATATTAAAAGCATGGTACTATCAATGTGCAAATCACATAAAGATGTGCCTCAAAACTCATTGTACTGGTAATTTAGATAAGTTGTATTGATAAATTCAAGTAAAAAAAAGAAAACAATGAACAATAAGCGGAAAGGAATAGTAAAGCTCGATTAGGTAAATGATTTGTTTTTGGTTCACTTCGATGATCGCATGTCTTACCTGCGGTCGGGAAATAACGGGTTAAGGGACCCCGTTGGAGCGGTGGTAGCGATTGGCCATGGTTGAATTTTAGTTTTTGCACCAAATTGTTCTCGAGCTCTCGTACTTGCTTCAATGGAGAATTTTTGGTGTTCGGAATGGTGATGAGCAATGGCGATGGTGATTGGTACGTGGTGGTGATGATGGGATGGTGATGTTAAGACGAATCGGTCGAATTGTTTTGAATCGATTCCGAAAGCCAAACGGAAATGGAAAAGAAACGAGAAGGAAAGGAACAAAATTAAGAATATACTTAGGCGGTTAAACAATTGAATAATATTTCTCGGGAAGAATCTGTTCATCCTGGGGAAAATTAAACTTAAAGTAGGCAACATTTGGGACAGTAAACACTTTCAATTAGCACACGGCTAGAACACATCGTTAGTGGAAGTCTTGTTACACCTTTTGGCATTGTCACACGCAACCGTTCTGAAGGCGATCTTTTTATGCAAAACTTTGATAAAAAGGTAAAAAAAATTGGGTAAACAGTGTTTAAACCGGGTATAGAATTATCAGATACGAAACAGATGTCGGAAATAAAAAGAAGGTATAAAAAAAGATTAACAAGTGTTAAAATAAAATAATAAACTCCACAAATAAAAAAATCCTTTAAAAATAGAATAATAATCACAATAAACATAACTATTTTATGAAATGAGACGACCTGCGCTATGTTGTTGAATAAAAACCATTCTTGGTGCTCCAAACGGGGTTCCGGTAAGTGGGGTAGAATGAACAGGTCATGAAACTTACTATTTGCAGTTTCTATTTCTACCAAATAAATTAAAAACTTAAACAGAAAGCTTCGTTTGAGACAAAGGAAAAAGAGAGAAAACACAAAGTGATAAAGGTGCAAACACGACGGAACGAAGTATCAAAGTTCCATTGGAAAGTAGAAGAAAGAAAGAGAGAGACAGTGAATGTGAGGTCGGATAAAAGCCAGGGCAAACGTAATTTCTAAAGAGATAAACCGAATCAAACAACTCAACCTATAAAAGTCGAAAAACACAAAGGAAACATCTCAAACAGGAGGTGGGCGGTGGTAGATGTAAAGAAACTGTCTTGCAACAATAGTAGAAGGCTAGTAGTAGTAACACGAAAACAAGGACAAAAAACGAATCGGAAAACGGAACAGATTGTGTCGTGTTCAACGGGTGATTCATTAAGAAATAAGTAAAATAAATGCAAAGCAAGCTATGGCTAACCTGAGCTTGTTAAGTATACGTCAACGTTACGGCCCCGTTTTATCGGTGGAAGGTGCTTGGAGCGTATTGCCTCCAACCGGATGCGCAAACCGTTTTCTAGCATTTTCATGTTCTACGAATAGATAAATCGACCTTTTTTTACGAGCGGAACCAACCGTAGTGTTTTTACTTTTGTGCATGTGCAGAAAACAGTGAGTGAAACTGGAAAACTGGTGACAATAGAGCTCTATTCTAATGATGATTCATCACTACCTCGTGAGAAATAAGCTTCGATATTATGTTCCACAAACTGGTTAGTAGTTTGCATTTAGCGTACTTTTTTTTAGTTATAATACATCTATTCCGGTTTTGCTTTGCTTAATAGTCTGTAAAACAGTATTGAACAGTTGTTGGACGTGGATCTGTGGAAATGTAATTCCAAACGCTGTTGTCAACTCTAATTTCGTGTGAATGGAACATCTTTCAATAAAATATTACAGTTTGTTAACAAAAAAACATTGCAACGTACTGCACGTTACAAACGGATTTTTTTGTTAGAACAACTACCTGGTTGATGCAAAACTTGCTGAATATGTTGTACGGCATGTATTTTTACTGTTTTTGATGAACTGCCAAATAACCGGCACATTCATCTTATGCCCCACTCTTTTCGTTTTACCTGCCGGAACAGTCCTACTACGCATAAATGTTATAAAAAACAGGTCACCATGGCAATGTAGCAATAATCATATTTGCGTGCCAAACGGACGAGCAAATAGTAACCTGGCATTTAGCGACTACACATATATCGCAAATTCTCGTGGGATCGAAAAAGAACAAATAGAGCATATCACGGGCAGTTGGAATTTGTTCAGGCCTTTGCTCAAATTGCACTGAAGTACTAAGATACGAAAATGTTCCATTAGCACATTTTTCGTTCTAGATAAATGATGATGTGCTGGGGTAACGGGCTTAAATTCTCTCGATTCAAACGTTCTACAATTGCTTTCGTAAGGATATTAAACTAGATTACACACAAATTTTAAACTACTGTTTTTGGTAAAGAAACACGAATCGACAAATGCATAAAATTGTTTCGCACCTATTATCGCATTCATCACTGTACGATCATATTGAGCACATGCGAGAACGTCTGTCAAAACGGCGCGGTTTCCTTTCCTTCACCAAACAACCGGCGTTTTGATCCCTTGCCATGTGGTATGACCTTGTCGTTGTGTGAGTGTGTACGTTCCTACTAAACAAACGAACACATGCTGTGTATGTGTGTGTTCAAATTACCCTCGCATCCTTGCGCTGTATCGATTTTTCGTTGCCGAAAACGCGGCATTGCATTTGTATTTGCAAAAATTGCGAAACACCGCCAAACCGCCAAAATATGTGTTCTCACTCTGACGCACTAGAACCCAGGGCTACCAGGGCAAACACACACACAGGCAGGTATTTGTAGCCCCTGCAGTAATAAATAGATGTTAAAACGAACCCAAGTGACAACGAAAAAGACACGAAAACCCGGGCAATTGCACAAAACAGTCACTGCTTCTTTAGTAAATCAAAGCATGAACCTTTCTCGAGTTGTCCCTAAACGACGAAATTGTCGACCAGTTTCGTAACACAGACTAAAAACGCTTTGAAACAAGGGAACATCAGGGAACTTTTCGCCGTGAAGATAACAAACCATAACAAATATGCATACATCAAAGGATATCTTCGGTTCATCGCCATCCTTCCGGTAGTACTCGACGTTGATAGTTATCAGGCCCTGCTCGAAGAAGCGAATCGTAACGATGGTCCCGGTGCCGGTTTCGTTCAGAAGACACAGATACCCGTCGGCCGTCAGCATGTCGTAGGATATCTTCAATCCAGCCAGATACTTCTCAAGGCCTTCCTTGCACACTCGCACGATGTCCTTGCGCGAAATTTCATCGATAATTCGGGCGGGGTCGAGGGAAAAATCCAGCAAAATTGTGTTGGCGGACATGATTATCACGGTAGCGTGGTGACGTGCTGCAGTAGGTAGATAAGGGACACAGAAACCGAATTCGCGGAACGTGCGGTATTCACTTTTCTTTTTCACTTAACCTCAACAGAAAAAACGCACGCACGCACGCACTTTGCACGGTTATGCTTTGAGGCAAAAAATAAAACAAACAACTGTCAAAATTCAAAATTAAATTCAAGCAGGTTGTCCAGCTTTCACAGTCGTAAACCAACGGCCACTATAGAATAGTCAATTGAAATAGGACAACTTAAGTAGTTATTATAGAAATAGAATTTCAGCGATTAATGGATTTCATTTTAATTATGGCAATTATTCGAGATCAAAATCAAATGATTTATAGTGGATTTAAAGTATAAATCTTTAATTCAAGGATATCCGAAACCTGATCAAACAAGGACTGAAAGTAGCACAACAATATGTGCAATTACGCTATCAGAGCATAGCCTAAGCAAGTTTTGGTGAGTACCTCGATTATTAACGCGCACTTCGGTATTTCCTTTTCCAAAGACCGTTAACTTAATACATTCTTAACTTAGTACATGCCTGGCGTTTTACCGGCTTACAGGACTGATTTTACCACCTTAGCTGGATAGTCTCTCCTTGCTAGGGGTAGGGGGAGACGGTCCGAATGGTCGGGCGCCGGAACAGGCGGGAAAGACTGGCGCCGCTACCACT
Source organism: Anopheles farauti No. 4 (assembly GCA_000956215.1). NCBI lineage: Eukaryota > Metazoa > Arthropoda > Insecta > Diptera > Culicidae > Anopheles > Anopheles farauti No. 4. Next base: position 38,854 of record JXWZ01013838.1, on the reverse strand, counting down.
ACACCACCCATAGTAACTTAGTACACATCATGTCGATTTTTTTTATTACTAACAAAAACAATAATTTTTTGAACAATAAACTATATTAATTGGAAACCACACGATTCAAATAAACACATATTTAAAGCAATATTCTGCACATATGTTTAAGCCGATGATGATTCAGCTGTAAGAAATATTTATTATTCAAAATGTCTTCAAAATGGAACTGACCATTCCTACACATTACAGTTGCAATAATCGAAAGGACACACTCGACTTCCACATTTTTATGTTTACATCGCTGGGTAATTATTAGTTGTGTTTGTTACAAGAATACGCACTAACCATTCAGTGCTATATTTATTATTTATGGATGTTTTGCACTTCGTAAAACATTTAGCCTTTGTTTTAGCAGGAACCGGATTATTATTAAATGAGTAAAATTGCAGCCATTGATAATAAGTTGTTTCAAACGCTTGTTTGCATTATGTAAAGAAACCGGCGAGTATTATGCAACTCTGTTTAAGTCGCTAGCTGCATCACATACGAAATTGATTAACACACTGCGCTTCAATTTTTGCTGTCCTCTACTGTTAAGTATCCAGTGTTGGTGCAATGCTCATGTTCTTTACGGTTTTGCTGCAATCGTTAATCTAAACGTTTATATTTCGCTATAAGTACCAAAAGCACGACTCACAGATTGAATCAGAAAACTGTCGTTTTTAAAGTACTAAATTACACCTAAGTACCTTTTTCGACGTCCATAATGGCACACAACCGCAAGGGTTTCCCTGCCAAGAAGTGGGCAATATGCTTATGTTTGTGCAAGTGTCGATGGAATGTTTATAGAAACAGGAAACAGAAAAGAAACAGAAATATGAATGTTGATTTCTTAAACAGAATACTTCGTAATGATGTTTGCTTTATCATATTATAAAAAGTAAATCTAAGAAAAAAAAATGAAATGAATGCAAAGAAAACATGTGCAAAACATAAAAAACGCTGAAAAAGGTGTAGAAATCTTCGTAACAATTGAAAGCGAATTCGAAAGCCATGACGCGAGGGCAGTTTACTTTATCGGTTTCGCTGATAGGCGAATTCAAATTATATCAAACCTAAATAATCACAGATCATAACCAGGAATTGTAATCGCACAGACTGTTTAAAATCGTTACTTGTTCATGGAACATTCACCGTCACGGGTTGATTTCACGACATATTGTTAATCGTGAATTTTGCTAAATTCTAGCATTTCTGCATTCTGAAACGGTTCCGTTTCCGCTTCGGATATAATTTGTTTCAGCCATTGCTGAATTTGCATGGTGTGCTCTTTCGTTTTCGTGCCCGGGACCGTGGTCGATAGAGTGGCCATACCGTCACCACCGTCGGGCCCACCGTTCGACAGCCCGTACAGTTCGCCTAACACGAAAGAAAGACTCTTCTCGTACATGGACGAAGGCATCTCCAGCATCTGCTGTAATTCCTGCTCCGATAGAGGAAGGTTCAGTTTGGTTTCCGGCTCTAGAATAGCTGCACTAGACGTGGTGCTGCTTGGTAACGCGTCCGAATTGTTTGACGCTTGATTCGAGGATTTCGTAGTCGTTCCGTCCGCTGTAGCCGATGATAGTGAATGGTCCGATATGGATGAACTGAGCGCCGGTTGGGGCGATTTGTCCGATCCAACCAGTTTCGACTTCAGTATATGATTCCGTAGAATTTTATTCTCCGTGATCAGACGCTTGTAGAAGCCACACTCCGGGCTGCCTTCCTCCGATGGACAGTTGTCGGCAGCAGTGGTCTCTGGAACCGAATGTTCCCGTTCCTTGATCGGTGTTGCTCGTTCCGGGCATGCATTAATTGTTAAATTTGTAACATTCTTTAAATTGATGGTACTACCACAGCTGCTGTTCATGGTGAGATGATTAGCCGTTTTCACACGTTTATCTTTCACCACCTTGCATGTGGCCGACGACGATTCCCGTACATTACCTTCTGAATCGGTGCTTGCAGTTATTATTCCTTCCGTTTGGGAGGCTTTCGGTATCATACGATGCGATGGCATCGAAAGTGAAATCATTTTTTCACCATCACGCGACATCACGCTGCGAACGGGCTTTGGGTTGCTATTGGCAACACAGCCAACGTTGTTGTTACCTCCATCTTCTTGCAACGATTGCGGTTCACCTTGAAAGGAAAGCGAATCGAGCGGCAAATCAGACACCGAACTACGACCCCGATGTAGTCGGTGTATTGTTGGATCGATTTTACAAGCACGCAACAACTCGCCCTCCTTTGCTCCCTTGATGGAAACTGTTTCATCTAGTCCGTACGGTTTGCTGTCGCCACCAACACCGCCAATCGTTCGATCAATCAACTCACGGCTCTCGTTCAACGTTAGATTGATGATCGATTCTCGCACCATTTCTGCACTATCCTTTATGATACTACGGTTGTTGAAGAACTCGACCACAATCTCCTCGCTTTCTGGATTTCGTTCGTCCTCCGCACCCTGGCGGCAACTCTTATGCATGAGATCGTGGTCGTTAGAGGGTAGAATATAATCCTCGTTCTCGTATGGCTCCTTCTGTAGGATGATGTTAAAGTTGTCGATGTTATACCGACCGTAAGTGCGAATGCGTCCAACTAGTTCGTCCTCGCCATCACCCAGAAATCGGATTCTGTCGTACTCGAATGTGATGTGGTGCGCCTGCTGCACCACCACCGTCAGCTGTCTGAGCAGCAGCTTTTCGCGCATATCGACCGCCTTCCGTAAGCGATCGAACGAATCCGTAACATTTTGCTTCAGCTGCAACCAGAACAGGATAATGAGAAGAAAAAAAACCATGTCAAGCACTACGTTAACAAATCGCTGGAGGTCATAAAGCCCATCGAACGAGACCACACTCATACCTTATCAAAGAAAGCATTGCTCCTACTGATGTCCATCGTTACACGGACAAGGTACAAGGTACGACGACCTTATCTGCCGCTTCAAAACGAGATCGATTTTCCCTCAGACGACGAGGGAAGTTCCCGTGCGTGAACTACAAACTATTTTCACTAGCTAATTTTTCTGTGACAAATTCGTGCACCAACATCTCACTCCATCATATTTCTTGTGTCGATTTGATTGTTTTCTTTCTATCAAGCAGCTGACAGCTGTCAGTGATATCACGCTATCTCACTCTAAATAAGCCAACCGATATGTTTGTCTATTTTTGATCATTCTCAGGATAGATTTGCTCTACAAAATATTTCAAAACCATACTAAACGTATTTCAATTAATTTCGTTATTCCAAACACTGTATTTTCATTAAAATACACTTATTCTTTGCTCACACTTTCCATAGCCTTTGCCGCTGTCAATTTACTCTCGCTCTGACAGCGAAAAGTAAACAAATAATTCTGGAAAAAGGCAATCACCTGCACCGATAATAACCGGGTGGCGCGCAGGTGTGCTAGTTATCCTTCCTTTCTTTCCGGCAGCTCCAAAAAAGTTAACACGGTGTACTGTGCGCAATTGCGGAAAGGAATGGATTCTGTTTCGGTTACAAATTTGTTAAACTATCTTTTCCAAACTTTCTGATTACGTTGAATTCGTGTGCTGTACCATAGGCTCCAGTACTCCCACAACGTGTTTATCGTGAAAAAGCTTCAAGGATACATCTCGAACCGCCGCCGTGATCTTCGTCACCATCTAAACCACACCACCCTCGCCGTGCGTCAGTCATCCTACCGCTCTTCAAGGGGGTTTCCACCTCATTTAGCAATGATGTAAATGAGCGAAAGTGTGCACACTTTCAGGATGGATGCACCGGGAGCATCGCTTGGCGTCACCTGTACACGATGTCTGTAAAACACGATAGAAGCGAATCACGAAAGTCGGCCAATAGAGACGTATCATCATCATCATCATACAATCAAGGGCACAGCATGCGGGCAGACCACCCGTTCGGAGGCTAAAAATAAACAACAATGCACGGAGAGGAGCATCGTTGTTTCCGTGACCGTCCACATCACCGTCGTCGTTGTTGTGGTGGCCATGAGCGTCAGTACGTAGTTAGTTACCAGCTGCAGCGAGAACCGATCGCTGCTGCAGCCTCACCGTCAGCATCCAACATCCGGAGCGGATGTTTACCGTCTTATATAACGGCCGTGATTGCAGTGATACAAACAACCGAAACACCGTATTGTTGTTATCCAGTTTAGGGAAGAAAAACACGTGAAAACAGGCCACCGGGAACTTGCCGCAACGATGGATAAACAAACTGCGCTCGTAGCAAGTGGTGCCGCGAAACCACCCACCGCAACGAGCGTGGTAAGCGCGACGCCACCAGCCACCAACACAAACGCGTCCGGAAAGGGCAAACGACCGTTTTTGGGTTTACTGTCGAAACGTTCGTCACGTGTCGAGCCGCAGCGTTACTCTGAGAGCGAAGACGAACAGCAAACGGCCGACAGCGGTGGTGGTGGGTCTAGTTTTAGCTTGCTGGGCAATCACAATGCACCGGGCCCGAAGGGTGGTGGGATCAGCAACGGTGGCAACATGACGGCAACAACCACCTCCACCAGTAGCGCCAGCCAGCGTCAGGATTCGTCAAACCCGAGCGACACCAACTCATACCAACTGCTCTCGACGTCATCGACAACGACCACCGCCACCACAAACACCTCCTCATCGTCCTCGACCGGGCCGGAAGGTTCGTCGACGGCAACGAAAATACCCACCGCCATACGCAAACGAGACAATTCCTCGGCCCGAACCACCCTTGGCAATCGGTTAAGCAGTTACGTCGGTGGAGGCACCGCCACCAATACGGGCGGTGGTGGTAGTGGTCAGTTCAATCTCTGTTGCTCGATCGACGAAGCAATCGTGAAGTCACCACCACGGAATCGGTACTCGCATCCGGTCACGGGAAATTCTAGTGCGGGCAGTGATTCGTACGATCTCGAGATGCAACAACGCAGGCAACAGCTGAAGCTGGAACTATCGGCCAAATCGAGCACCAGCTATCCGATCGAGAAAACGAGCCCACTGCGTCACCGGCGACCGTTGGAGGTGGGTCTACGGGCGGAAACGCCACAAGAGGATGACGACGAGAATGGGCGCAGCCCAAAGGCAACCGTCTCGCTCGTGAACAATCGCGTCGTCACGAAACCGATCGTGTTTCGTGAGTACCAAAACCACACGCAGCGTGCGATTATGTTGAGTAAATCACGGTTTAAGGAGCGCTTTCTGCCCCCGCTGCATCGGTGCAATATGGATGGATACGAAAAAATGGAACAGCACTACAGCTCGCCGAACATTGCCGAAAAGGAGGACGATCTATTACTTCCCGGTGGCTGCGATTCGCTCGATCAGCACGAGTCACGTAAATCCATGTCGTTTGATATGGTAACGACCACCGAACCACTGGACGATTCCCTTACCGGTAGTGGGGTAAAACCGGCCCCACCCGGGTCAGCTGATTCCCTCGCCCGCCAGGCTCTCATGGCTGCCCACGTGCTTAACCTGATCCCGGCGGAAAAGGCACGGCAGCGTAACTTTCTGCACGGTCGGCTCGGTTCGACGTCACTGCTGGGTGCGGCAGAGCTCGATAAAATACTGCCCACGCGTGAAGTAACCATCTTCGTCGGGACGTGGAACATGAACGGCCAGAGTCCGCCGCGCCAGATGAACGATTTCGTGCTACCGACGGCGCTCGAACACGTCCCCGATATTATCGTGTTCGGTACGCAGGAATCGTGCTCGGAACGGTTCGAGTGGGAGGTGACGCTTCAGGAAACGTTAGGTCCCTCGCACATTCTGCTACACTCCACCAGCCTCGGCACGCTACACCTTGCCGCCTTTATACGGCGCGATTTGATCTGGTTCTGCTCGGAACCGGAAGACGCCTGTCTATCCGTGCGCCCTGGCACAGCTTTTCGGACGAAGGGTGCGGTGGCGATCTCGTTCTGTCTGTTTGGCACATCGTTCCTATTCGTGACGTCACACCTGACGGCCCACCAGCAAAAGGTTAAGGAGCGCGTGTCGGATGTGAAGAAAATTATACACGCACTTGATTTGCCGCGCAATCTCACGGTGAAGCATCGGAACAAGGACGTAACGCAAAACTTCGACAGCGTCTACTGGTGCGGGGATTTGAACTTTCGGCTGAGTGAACCGCGCGATAAGCTGATGCAGTGGATAGAGACGACGCAGTTTCCGTTACCGGCGCACCTACCGCATGGGTTTATGCACACGGATCAGTTGTCGTCGGTGCTGGCGGACGGGGCCGCATTTCGTGGGTTCCGGGAGGCCAAAATTACCTTCCCTCCGACGTATAAGGTGAGTGTGATTAATACGAGTTAAATGTTCATCAAAACTAATGTATTAGTATTATTTGTTATATATAAGATAGAAAATTAAATTAAAATTTAAGAAAATTTTATCATATTGCCACTGTATTGCACAATGTTCTGAGACTGAGACGGCTTTTACAAAGGTGTCAATTTTCACGTTAAAAAAGTAAGGCATCGAGTCGTCCTTGAAATACTTCCAGTTTGTAAACCTAGTAAAAAGCGGGGTTAATAATGATAGAAAATATAAATATAATGATACGGATCATGCAAATACAGCAACATAATGAGATTCCATTTCATTATATATTTTCAATTAAAAAAAAAAAATTATATCTTCTTTATACCCTGTTCAAATTGCAGTACGATCCCGGTACGCAGCGTTTCGATTCGTCCAGCAAGCAAAGGGCACCGGCGTACACCGATCGGATCCTGTACAAATTCAAACCACTTCCGGTAACGACGGTCCATCGGCGAGGCTCGAACCTACCGGTCGGAGGTAAAATATCACATCCGCCATCACCTGTCACGTGTCTGGCGTACGATTCTGTCCAAAGCATAACGTCCTCCGATCACAAACCCGTGTGGGCGCTGTTTCGGAACATCATACGCCCCGGTATCGATACGTAAGTCCGCTGATTCTGCGCTGCTTGTGTGGTTTGAATATTCACACGCTTTTTTGCTTGCTTCCTTACGCAGTGTCCCACTGGCGGCGGGACTGTTTAATCGAGAAGTTTATTTGGAAGGAATGAAGCGACGGCTGGACAATTCCGGTGCAGGCTCATCGGCCGTGTGTAACATCCAATGACGCCGGCTGTTCGACCGGTAAGGGGAGAAATATCCAATGATAAGGCTGAAAGCGGAAACGGAAAGAACCTTGCCGTGTGAGTATGTAGATGGGGAACTGTAATGGAACAATTAATTGATCAAACCAAGCGATTTGACAATGTGTGAAATGTTGGAGCTTAATACTTATTAGATGCATAGTTCTAAATTAAAGGACTACTAGTAACTAAGACTCAAAGCAGACTCAAAATGTAATGCTCTCGTTAACTAACGATAGAAAGTGGCCCTTTTCACTGTGCATATACGCTACGGACCCTTTATAAACGTTACCCACGAGAAGAAGTTTAGAATGCGTACGAACTTTTAACAGTTTTTTCACACAAAACAGAACAACAGCCTTAAATGTTCCTTGAACCGCCTGTAAAAAAAAAACAAAACAAAAAAGAAAACATCTCCATTTATTCTAGTCAACGATGGAAGTCAAAGCAAACTCTACTAGTCATTTACCGGGTGCGAAACCCAACAAACTAATATTACACGGCATGCAAAGAGAGTCTCGGCACTTGCAATTAGAGATATAAGTGTGTGTTTAGCACGGGTGCGAGATGTATGACCAAAAATAGCTCATAGCAAAAAAAGGAAATGGTTTAGCTAGCGAACGTGAAATGATGTGCAAGGAAACTGACTAAAGCGAGTAAAAGACAAAAGCAACCTGTAGCCTTTCTCTATTGATTAGATATGTAGGAGTTGTAAACAACAACTGTATCTCAATCTCCTCGGTAGGCTCCAGTAAAGGGTGGCTATTTAGAGAGTGGAATGGGGAGAAGAAAACGCTAGTTGCTTGGAGAAAACTGTTCCTTTTTAGCCGGTAGAAGCTATCTGAATGTATCAGTAAGATGTTAGGGAAGTAGAACAGAACGTACACATATCTGTAATAAGTTAGACAATGTTTCCGTGTGAGGTCTGGGTGTGGAAATCATTTTTCGTTTTTTTAACCAATTACTCAACGGCCGAGCCATGATAATTTATTGTAGTTTGCGATTCTTTCGGGAAGAAAACATAAAGTTTTGCTCTAATTTCACACCTTGTGACATTGTGATCTGAACAGTTAAACTAACAAATCTCTAGTCAAAGGCATACTATTTTAAATTTGGCTGTAACTGTAAGATTACTTTGGTTAGTTTGCTTTCTCACTCATACACAGACACATTAAGTATACCAATTCAGACTATAGGCGCAAGTGAGGTGATTTTGATATAAGTAAGAAAAAGTGAACACACCAGACTCCTTTACTAAAACAAATAACTGGTGGATGGTAAATGGTGTGATAGTTGATGATGCAGTGTAGACGGCCATGCGTCAATATTACTGAAAAATTCCTAATGTTTACCGAAAACGTTCAAATGGAACAGATCTTTCGGGCACTTCAAGATCGTTTTTATTGACGAAAAATAATTTTGTAGTAAGCTTACACAAAAACAAAAAACAGTGCCACTCATAGTGCTGTTTTGGACTGTAGTATATCTCTAAAAGGTTTATCAGCCCGTGTGCGCAGTCGATACATTCATGCCCGTTCGTCCCATTGATAAAGAGCAAGTGAACGCGACGATCGTACCCTTAATACTAACCGCAGCAATCGTGTGCGGAGCCAGAACTATCTCGATACCCAAACCCAACTATCTCGGAGTGAGCTGAAAGAAGCGAACAAAATTTTCTGAAATCTGTGCCTTTTGCTCTTTTACAAACCACGGTACTGTTCGCTCCACGTGCGTCTCTTCGAGCAAAATGGAGAACAACTCAAACACAAGCTTATGTGATGTGTCATATGATCTCGCTCATCCCAACAAGCGCTTATTCAAGACAACCCGAAGTCCTTTGTTCATCAACTTTCTATCATGTCATCTAACACGGTTCACCGCGTGAACACGCGCGCATACACACACACACACACACATAATCTTAGTTCCACTATCGAAGCATGCATTCCTAACAAGACATTCTCCAAAACGAGCCGAAGATTTAACACTATTCTAAGATGGGTGTGTGTTAATTTATCTCCACATGATAACCACATATATCAAGCTAGCTGCAATTCGATTTGCGACAAAGCAATTGGTAATAGCAATCCCAGCAAGCTGTGAAGCTGTACTTACATGAAGTTTAATGGTGAACCAAAATGAACGTTTGAAGTTATGCTAATGAATTCATTTCATTCCCATTACTGTTTAGCTTAGCCGGTAGTCATCCGTGTTTGCGAGTAGTATCTGCATCCGCTATGCTCTTTTTGCTATAACACCATCAGATAGGTACCACTATTTATCAAAAAAAAGGAAACTACTCATGCGAAACAAAACTCAAGTAATAAGAACTGTATCGACATCTTCCAACTGCGATTTTGATTATAGGATGTGTAAACTATCAATAGCAAGCAAACAAACGACAGTTTTATAGCTACTAAGTCTGTAATATTTCCCAGCGGTGGTTCAACTCCAGTGTAGAGCATGTTGAGCCATTAGGATGTGTTTAACCTTGGCTCTCTAGGAATGGCAAATAGGCATAGGAAAGGACGTATCTCAAAAGAAACAACACACTGTTTGCTCATACTGATCAGCAATGATTGTAAGAATATAAGAAAAACAAACAACAAAATCAGTGGTGTAGCTGATTCGTTTTATCAGTCTTCTCTCTTCTCTAAATATGCCGTACTGTTTGACGTTATTATTTAATCGAAACAGTCGTAAAATATCACACAACAAATTATATTCTAAATTTAGAGCAACCGACGCACTGCTAGCTATTGAATGAAAGAAACACTAATAGATACAAAACGACTCAATCAGCTTTCTTGAAGCGTCCATAAAGCGTATTGATTCAAATAATAAGAATGAATGACTAGTTTTTTAAATCAAACTCACCAATTTCTCTCGTCCTACGTTTGTTAAGCTTTAGAAATGTTTCGCTATCACAATTGCACTTCAAAATTTTACTTTGTCTTTGACATATTTCCCGAAACCTTGATATTTCAATATAGATGCATTTACTGATTATAATTTTTATTTCGTGATTATCAAAACTAGTTTGTTTTTCCGTTAACAATCTGTCAGGTTACTAGTAAACCACCAGGCGTCTCCATTTATGTCTGAAGTGCAGAAACGTTGGATTCGTATAACAATCAATTCTTCTCTTCCATTGATGCGATTTTTTCGTGGAATGAACCGTTTTTCACCAGTCTATAAATACCCCATAACATATATTCAAGTAAAACGCATGGTCAAAGTAAAATAAAATATGTACGAATGAACGGTTCATATGCTGGCACAATAATATAAATCGATTTTTATTACACCTTCGGTGTACGGTGCAGTATAACAGTTTTTTACAGTTCGTTGCAGCTTGACTTTGATGTTACTAACCATTGTGCACAATCAACCTTCTCAAGTACATTGCGTTTAGCACTCGACTTAAGTTTCCTTTTTGAACCGAAGCTTTGACAACGTGTAGTAGACACTTAAAAATAAGAGAGTCGGTGTCATTGCTAAAAATAACTTAACACAGAATTCATTCGCATTTATCATGTGAATGTCGCGTCATCGCGTTTGGAATAGTAAATCATCGAAAATAACTGACTAGCAAACCGTACAAGTTTTACGGAAATTGCACGCAATTTTCAACAGTTTTTTTTCGCTGGAAAGCGGAGAAAATCATAAGCCACGCCCACTTTCTCTGGGAAAAGTGAGCGTGTTCACACTGGCGAAATCTGTTTTCTGTACACGTTCACTTTATCCGCCATCTTTTGTCGCTCGGTCAGGTATTACGGCTGATTTTTCTGTTCTTATCATATCGTTGTTTTAAGGTTTGCTGGAAAGAAAAGTTGCGTTGAGATACACATGAAGATACCAAGCACCTTGCGGCTCGTTCTCTCCGCTTACGCAGTTTCACTTCCGTTTCGAGACGACATATTTTCCCCTGTTTGCCGAATCCCAGGCAAAGCTGAAGGAGAAAAAAGATACGTAACAAGTAAGAGCAAACTCTGCCGACGATGATAAATACCTTCACTGCCGTTGCTACCAGCATCCGCTGATACAGACACAAGATCCGTTTTGTTTGTTTTTGTGTCAGTACCAGCCGCCACCACGGCAAGCAGTAAACCATTGACACGGAAGGCTTTGTGAGTACTACTACCGCAAACTAAGGACTGCAACGAACCGTTTTACGTTTGGCGATCTCGTGTGTAGAGCATCACACAGAATATCAAGGTGTTGGTGTTGTCTAGTGCTGATGGTAGTAGCAGAGAGGAGATACTACAGATTGCGCCAGTAGTTGTGAACGTTTCCGAAACGAACCGATGGTTCGGTTTGGTTGCAAAGGTTTAACGCCATCGCACAAATGTGCACGGACAGTAACCTAACCTTTCTTCCGGAGCGATACGTAAAAAGGATATACCGTAGCGTGAAAGTGTGTGACCATTTGTTGGGTTGAATTTCGTTTAACGTATCCAACAATACTGACACATCGTATGAAAAAAGTCAACGTAGCGAAGTTTTCCATAAATTAACATTTCAACGCAAAACGTTTCAAAAATTTTGTTCTACACATCCTTTCCTCCGGTGGGCAAGAAAGTGTGCCAATTGTTTGAATAACAACAAATGCATTTGCAAGCTGAGCATATTTTCAGTGCATCGTTTTTTTATGAGTGTGTGTGTGTGAGCGTATTTCCAACGAACTTCTTCTCTGTGAATCGTTCCACATCAAGAAGAGAGCGCAAGGAGTACTAGAAACGGCCGACGTGAAGGATGCAAACCGTACCAACGCTGACAGGATTCGGTTTCGGACACGAGTAAACGGAGTGATGACAAGATGGCGTATGGGTAAAAACTATTCGTTGAAATTCAGTTAGTTTTCGCAGTAGGCGCTGCAGCACGTAGCTTTTGAAACGGTGCTAGGAGCCGAACAGTGTGATTTATGGAAAGTTTTCACTAGTTTGACGGTAAACTTCGAAACAAAATGTGTGTGAACTTGTTGGACGAAATGGGCGAAATAATCAAGTGTATCAAACGGTGATGAAAATCTTGGATACGAAAGCAAAATAATCTAGTTTAAGAGAAGTGAAGTGAAGTTGATTGTGATATTCGCCAATCAAAAACAACAAATGATCGTTTTATCGACTTCAGTCACCTTGATGAGTGATGCAGTGCTGTGTTTTAGTGGTTACAAACAAATCAATAAGCGACCATCCATCAGTGTTTGCCTGAAAACACGCACCACACTACCAATCGCTTTTGTGATATCGGGAAAATGATTGATCAGCAGCCGAAGTTATCGTACTGTAAGTGATTTTTCCGTAGTTTACTCGGGCGTCCGTTGATGTTGCCCTTTTGATGTACCGTCGGTATTGTGTTAACGATATTGTTTTCTTTTAAAATGTGCAATGTGAAAGTGAGTTGGAAAAAAGTATTATATTATTTTGATTCTAACATGATCAATATAAGATTATCTGTTTTTTAGATTTAATTTGAATTACTGTTGACAAACTCTTATTTCTACGCTTAAATTACATTTCCCGCCAATAGATGGCGCCACGCAATCGAAGATGAAGAAGTAGACTTCGAAAGGCTGTTTGATATGATATTTATTCGCAGTGTTTTCGTGTATTTATAATACGAGGGAATTAAATCAACAAAATCAGAATTACAAATATGAAGCTGTGAAATTACAATAAACACGAACAAACCAGGAAGCATAATTATTTTTCTAAACTTGTCTGGAAATTTTGATCTTTTTTGTAATCATGCGACGATAGTTTGCGGATATACATTCTATCGAAATTTTGGGCAATTGGGAATCTTATTCCGTAAACAAAATTGTGCAGAGACTCTTTCTCGCCGAAATGAAACAATTAAAAAAATCGCAATCGGATAATATAATCCTATTATATAGCCTATTTGGTGATTCAATGTTATAAAAGAACAAAATTTTTTCTATTATAACACAACTAGCAAAATCGTACAACATAAGGGAAACAAGACACTCAAGATGCCACCATCCAGAAACCGTGTTAAGCATCTGGTGCAAAGAATAAATCGATGATGGTAGGAGCCGAGAGAAGAAAGAGGACACTGCGAGATTCCACACCCGTTCCCGTTTTTGCTTTCCTCGGTCTTCGTCACATTCGAGCGAGCTGAGAAATTTATAACTTTCCGAACGACAAACATTACTGCTGTTGCCTCATTAGGAGGGAGGCACGCAGTAAAGACGGCGCGGTATGCCGTGAAGTCATCACGGTGATGATCGGTGGATGGGCTTTTAACTCTTTTCCTCGCATTTAATGTTACCCAGTTTTGGCAGCGCCCGACGGCCGACGGGCCAACAGGCTATTCGTTTTCGTGGGTAGGGAGAGGGAAGGTGATGGCACGCGCTGGAAGGTGTTGATAGGAGTGAATGTTACATAATGTTGAGCGAAATGTTTATTTAAGTATTGCTTCCTGTGCCCAGCACGTCACACGTTGTCGCGCTGTCGTCGCCATCATTTCGGGAAGTGTTACAGATTTTAAAAGATTACTCACTACCGTCTGTCAGGGAGCTGATTTGTATTTGTCTGTTGGCTAATGTAGTAGCCATGTTGTAGACAAACAAGTTGCTCGATTAACACAGTATGTTTGAGTGAACGTTTGAATAATTAAATTAAAAATGAATTTCAAAACGCCACTTAAAATCGGTATTTGTGCTGTATACCGTAACATTTCCAGCATTCATTGACAATTTCCGTTTGAAGTTTGTAGTATAGGGAGTAGTACAAAAGAACAGAGAATGGAACTATTTTTTGTTTAATAAAAAAAAAAGTTTGATGATTGCCCGATAGGTGACGCCACTCCAACAAAATATTCATACTCTGCATGAAGCAATCTGCCAATGGTTGCTTTGCCTTTACGAGTGTTCGAGTGTTTATCGGTGTTGGTTGTTATTTATCTATTTTTATGTTTATAAAATATATTTTTTGTCCCAAAAGCATTAAAATTGCGGTAAAAAGCATAATTTTCTCTTGCGTATGGCTTATATATATTTTTATATACATTTTACTAGAAATATTCATTCTCTGAATCATTTAAAATACATTCGAAAGGAAGCTAATGATATTCATCCAACATTATTTCATTACCGTAAATAGTGCAGATCACATAGAAAAACTACTGAGCTGAACGACATACTATTGATTTTATTTTTATATGTTTTTAAACCCGTGCCATCGCAACACCAAGCGGTAGAAATTCTTCATCACGTGCCACGACGCACTCGTAGATCACCCACGTCGCGGAAATGGGAAATACATATGACACATATACAAACAATACACACACACGTGCACACAAACTGGTAGCATAATTTACGGCAGTGTGCGTACATAATTAAGCTTCCTGATGCACGCCGCAGTCGGCCAGCGAAGGTGTCAACGGAGAAAACGGTGTTACATTGCACCCGCCCGGCTCGCCCTCGCTGCCGACGGAGTTCTTTTAATGCCGGCACGCGAGAAGGTGTTAACATTTAACCGTTTGCTCGCATTTAAATTACCCACCACCACCCGGGTGGTTTCGGTCACTCGGGCGGTCTCCCGTTTCTAAATGGCACGCTCTAACCTTCCCGTGCCGCGTGGAATGGAAGGAAAAGCGAAGCCCAGCAAATGCGCGTGCCACGACGAATCGCGCACCAGCTGGTCGCGGTGAAAAGGGAAAGCGAGCGAAAACGCTCGTAATGAAAAGTTTTGCTGCCTGCCCGACTGACGAAAACAAACGAATTCCATAATTAACACGAACCGATGAATAGTGAATGAGCTGCGAAATGAGTCGCCGTGCCGTCGTGGTACCGCTCGGGATCGGGATCGGAAGGGGTTTCAAGGTCTGCGCGGGAGGGTCTGTTTCGGTCGTGGGTAGACTGTCGGTCGTCTGCCTGCCAGTCGGTGCGTGTAGCCTAATTGATACGTGTGGAAAAAAATCATTCTCTTCCTGTCTATGGCGTTGACCACCAGACCGATGGCTTGTTGACCATACTTCAGAAAGCAGATGGCATTAGGATTATACTTAAAATGTGTTGACATGTTGCTGTATTTTTTAAATTTAAAATGCCAGCGAGCATGCAAAGAAAAAGTTATAGTTAATAACATCCAAGTATTATAAAAAATACACAGCCTACAAGGAACGTTTAATAAATCGAACGGGTTACTTTGATTATGTATGATAGAAAAAAAAATCTTTGATTTGTTACAGCTTCGATATTTTCCCAACTTTACAAACACTCCCAACTTTTTATTTTATTAGGCACAAAACTTGTTCTATGTAGTATGGCTGTTTTCTCCTCTTCCACAATATCTTTTTTTTATAGAACAATAGAACAATTGCTTCAAAATTCGATGAAAAATGAAAATTCTTTGAGCGACCTAGGTCTCCATGTATTTTTGAACAATTTTGCCCAAAAGTCGTAAAATCTTCGCCATAACGTTTTCCTATGAGAAGCTGGATAAACGATTTTTGTTGTTTAATTACGTCGCACTACATCGGTAGCTTAATGGAAAAGTCGAAAAATTGGTAAAACCTAATATGTGAGGAATCTTTGAAAGGACCAACGCGCATTAGGGAGACCTTATATAATATTTCTAGTAAATATCTTAAATCGTTTTAAATTGTGATCGAATCATAAATCTTATTACAATACCCTCCAATAAGGGCAATCCCAGCAAAACTATCGTTTACGTCACAAAATTCGTATTTAAATCAATCGTTTCAACATGTTTTGTCTGGTAAAGTTGTTGTTTAGTGTGCATTACTTCATGTGTTGCGAATAAATTAGTAAATTTTTTTCTAAATCTAAAAATTTTACTTTCACTTTCCTTTAAGAAGAAAGCATATATATATTTTATCGTACAAAAAATCGTATTTTGTTAAGTATGTAAAATTCACTGCTTACAGCACAAGATCGTCTGTGCAAAAAATTCAACATTCTCCTGGAACGTGTACCCAACAATGTTTCGCCTCCCGCGTGCAGTCATCACACGGTGCTTCCCTAACTTGTTTGTTTGGCAGTTCCGTAATCTAAGCCACCACCTATGGTGAGATTAGTTCTGCACAAAAAAACAGAAAAAAAAGAAAAACTTACCACGTGCTACGTGGTGCAAGCTTGTCGTCCTAGTTTGCAACAGATTTTAACTTCCTCCAGCTTCAGCTGTTACCACTCGCTCGTGCACACAGCAAGTGCATGGATTTCCGGTTAGCTTTAATATG
This sequence comes from Anopheles farauti No. 4, assembly GCA_000956215.1. Classification (NCBI taxonomy): domain Eukaryota; kingdom Metazoa; phylum Arthropoda; class Insecta; order Diptera; family Culicidae; genus Anopheles; species Anopheles farauti No. 4. The sequence continues at coordinate 22,477 of JXWZ01013838.1, read as the reverse complement.
TACTTTTTTCTTTGGTTCCTTTACTGTCCCTTTTTCGTGCGAAGACGCGGTTTGCGATTCGGAAGGGAATCATCGAACGACAAAACACGAACACTCGCCAGGGGTGGCCACGGTTAGCGGGTGGTTGCTACGACACAGGGACGAGAGATAGCTAGCGGCAGCTCAAATATGTTGCCTGTCGGTCTGATACGCGAATGCGTAGGGGCCACAGACCACGGGGTGGCGCTGTCGGTTGTGAGAAAGGGCAAAATAATTCATCGCCATGCTGGCGCGTCCTGCGACGTGATCCCTTCGCCTTCGCTGGTTCATGTCTTTTGTTACGCTGATGCGATTAGCATAAAAATGGTCACTGGTATGTGCATGCATAATTAGGATCCGAGCGCCGAAGATGGCAACGCTGTTCGTAATGCAAAAAAAAAATGATCCGTGTGTTCTACACGACAAGGAATTGTTGCATCCATACCGTCCTGTTTCTTTTTTATCCTTTCTCTCGAATAAGATGAGTTTTTTTTACGAATTTAAACATTCCTTTTACGATCCTTTAGAACACCTCGAGGCGAAACTGGAACAAAGCTCAATTCGATGCGCATCTTTCGCCGATTTTCTTTTCCCCCTGTTCGCTTCCTCTTCCTCCTGACGCCATCCAGGAGGGGCGTAATTGTTTATGATCGATTAGTTCCCGGTACTGTCCATCCCGCAGCAGCGCACCGAAAAGGGTGCTAAACTGTGATGAGCCTAATCGGATAAATCCATCAAAAGGGCAAGCTGCGTCGATACGGAAAGGGAAGGCTTTCGTGCAAAAGTCAGTCGCACAGGTGTTGGTTGGTTGGATGGTTCCTGGTGACTGCTTAATCCGCTCATGACACTGCCATGGCACGACGTCCCGGTATGGTACTCTTTTCGGGTCGGCGGCAGCAAGTCGCTTGCAGCAACATTTGTTAGCCTTTGGTCTCCTGTGGATGGTAAGTGTAAGAGGCTTACAATTTGGAATGTTTCAGTTTTTCGGTATTACCGATTTCTAACATACGGATCGGATTTGGTTTCGAGGTAGGAAGTGTGGAAGTGGGAGGAAACGAAGATACACTAAAGTCGTTTGAAGGTGTTTAATTAAAAATTCTTTAGATTAAATACAAATAAAACAAAACATATATTGTATCCTAAAAAACAGTTTTAATTTGTGTTATATTAAAGATATTCTGTTTTATTTTTTGTTTCGTTTTATATATTCGTTATTTTAAGAATTGCAATGAAAAAAAAACAACTGAAAACACGTATCTAAGGTTTATTATAATATAAAATGAAATTATAGTTTGAAAAATAAAACTGAAATTATCGATATTTCTTAAAACCAAATAGATTGAAAAATTCTATTTCTTAAAACCAAACTATTTTTCAACATACCTTCCAGTTATAATTTTGTGTGGATAATTATTGATTTTCGTTCTTAAGAAACTCGCTTGAGACGAAAAGTACAGCAGTAAAATATCCAAAAATACCATCGAAACATGAAATGTAGCCTAATATGTATTGTATTCGAGGAAATGAACTTGATCTAAAATCCGCAGAGCAAAAATTGTTTATAAATACGAACTATTTTTTATCATTTTAGGTAGAAAAACACATCGTTATTGATTTATTTTATCGGCACCTATTGACCGATTGGTACCTGACAATTGGAAAAAGCATGTCCTGGAGCATGTTAGAGTTAAAAATGTTAAAAAATGTCATGTTAAAAAACACCGTATTGTTGGTATGAAAAATTCAATCTTTGATTTGGAAATTAAAATACCGAAAAGTGTATGACAAAACAATTGAAAAAGGTGTATTTTTCCGATTTGTATCAGAAATAACTTCTTCTTGGTCTAGCGGTGAATGAAACCTTTCCTTGTGACTATACATTAAGTTTTGAATAATTGTATTAAAATAGCTGTATTTAAAATATATTACATACTTGCAAAACAAACAGTGGCTTAAGAAGAGAAATAGTTAACACCAAAGTTTGTGATTTTAACTGCAAGTTTTTGTTCAAGCCTTTTCCCAAACATGATCAAAACCTATAAAATTACCAAAACAAAATGTAAACTTATATTGTTCACTTTTTATACTTATCATACAATTTTATTTCTAAACAACAGCAAGTCCTTTTGTCTTAAGTGTGACTTTTCTGTTAGTGGCGACGAATTTTGTGATTTTTTTTATTAAAAAATTTTTCCTCAAAGATTGTCTGTACGATTTGTTGTTATTAAAAAAATCGTGGGGAAATCCTATGTTAAAATACTAGATTTGTGAACATTCTACAAAATTTATTGATTAAATAAGAGATTTAAAGAGTGTATAAAAATAAAAAAAAGTATAAAAGATTATTCTTACCAACTTCCAGAATAATTATAAGGTGTAATATTGATCATTACAAACACTGTATCACATTCCATAATATTCGTTTACGTGTACTGGTGGACGCGTGTATCAAAAACAAGTAAAAAATGCATTACTATATTATTTTTATTACAAATCCATACGATGGTTTGTACGTTGGTATGGTACGTATCTCCAAGCGCTGCTCATTTCCGGACCACTGTTTTATCGCACTTAGCAAACACTTCACGTTTTGCGTTTGTGAGTGCAAATCCCGAGTAATCCGTTCTGCAAATGCATCCAATACTTTGTACCTAGAAAGCGGTCGGGGCTGACGTTCGCTGGCGTCCCGTGTTGGGTATCACTCGACCACACAGTATCACTTAAATTACAGTCAATTGCAATCGAGTGCACGTGCACGCGCTCAAAGTGGCAGCACCGCTCTACCAAATGGATCAGAGGAAATTTTCATAACATCACTTGAGCAACATTGTAAATGTCAATAAAATGTAAAACCTGAACACCGCAAGGCTCGCCGGCCATCGATCCGGGACCGGGTGTAGTCGCATCGTAAAAACGGTGGAGCATATGCTGCACACATACGGAAGGTCAACTTGCAATGCAAGCCAATGCAAATGCGTGCCCGCACCGGTGTACGGTTACGGTGAAAAGTGCAATTTTAAAGCAAATAACTTCATCCGGCGTGCTTGACGTGTTTGCTCCGGCAGCGCAAAGCCTCCGTTTGGGTCACGGGAGGGGAAATGTTAAGCGTAACCATAACAACCATGCTCACGTCACTGCCTTCGCGCTGGTCATCTCAGCACACCATGGACGAGAGGAGAACGACGACGCATAAGTACAACCACCGCCACAGGTGCATCAAACGTGTAAATGTGCAGCATCCGAACCGAACGCGAGGGTCGAACGTCCTTTTGATGTTTCACCAACAGCACCAACGAGCCGCGTTAGCGAAGCGGAGGGGGAAGGATGGGTGATTTTGATTAAAATTAAATTTTTGCCTTTGCACTGATTACTTCGGGCCACCACTTGGTCGCCCCCGAGAGGGCGCGTCGGGTCGGGTTTGGCTTTTCTTTGTGGCCTTCGTGTTGAAAACCGTGCTGGTGAGACGGAGGTGGTCGATTGCAGGCGACAAAATTACCAACCACCGCTGGGGACACCACGGCGATGGATGGAAACAGACGGTTGACGTTGTAGAGTCGTCATCTTGCACGGGGTGGATTTCGGGAAGGCAGGTTTGGGGTAACAATACGTTTACTAAAAGCGCCACTATTCGTGTGCTGGGTTGGAATAATTTGGTAAATTTACATAAAATGCTCTCACGTCGAAGCACTTTCTTCGCACAGTGGAAGCATCTGATGGAAGTGATTGGACAATGTTTGCTCTGCACCAGTGCTAAAGATGTGATTTTGAACTTCGCTTGTTTAATCGATGAAATTATTTAACTAAAAAATCAACTACAATGCTCGCAATCAGCATTCAAAAAGTATATGGTAACATTTTACATACTAACTAACCATTATGGTGGTGGCATTTGGTACATTAATTTTTTTTTTGATTACTTGTAAAAGACAGTTTGGTACGTTCCTTTGATCTCTAAAAGTATTTGGATGTAATTTCAAATATAAAAAATATTGACAATTGTTCTTGAGTTCTTTCCTTTCGTATCGTTTTTACCTAATAATTAAAACAAAACAACTTAGCAAAGTAGAAACTTTAACTTGGTTATTTTCTCTTTCCAACTATCCAACCAGAATGACTTCACACGATTGTTCGACTTATGTGATAAATGATTTTAATTATTTTCCGATTTTTCTATTCAATCAGGGAACCTTTACGAAATACCAAATTTATGAGATTTTGTAGATGATGCTATGAACTTCAGTGACATATTATTACATATTTTTAGTGAGCATTGAAAATGAGTAAAACTCTTAATGAACACCCACGGTTGTTAAGAACTCGAAAATTCAATTTCAAGCATTTTCAAGCATTTAATTAATATAATTTAGCTGAACATTTTAACTAAACATAAACATTCAATTAAATTGTGTTAATTGCTACATCGGAAAAATTGATAGTTATTTGATAAATACTTGCATGCTTCCGATATCAATTATTTTAAGATGGTTTTCTAACAACTCCAAATAATATGCTTTCTTTTTCTTTCACCCTTCAAGTTTACTGCAACAGATTACTAAAACAAAAATTATATTAACTTAACTTTCTAATTGTAAATTTAATCAAATAATGTATGATCAGGTTGGTACCTGGAAAGCTTTAAAATTTCCAGCTATTATAGCAGCATTATTTTTTTTGGCAAGTTTTGATGTTAACTATCATGAGGGGAAAACATTTCACTCATTAGCTTCTAACAAGATTTTTGCTGAGAAGCTGCAACATTGAAACACATAGTTATACAATGTCTTACCGTCGCATCGTAGATTGAAATTTTAAGAGATGTATAATCCAAAATGTTGAGAAAGGTATTAAACAACACATGCGAAATAAACCATCCCCCTGGAAAGATAATAATGTATAACTACTAATATCAGCTTTATTTTTGTATGAACTTGTGATTTCAGTCACACTCCACATGTGCTTCCATGACAACATATTTTTTGTGAAACCATATCTTTGTTTCTTTCAACAGTAAAATTGCACATAAGTCATGCAAGATATGTCAAAAGATGACGACGTCGATTTTGCCCTCTCAAATGAACGCTCGCACAACAAGCCACATACCGATTTTCATACACGAAGCATATCGAAATTAGGCGGGTTGGAAAAACAACCCATTTCCCTCCCCCAGCTGTGCCCTTGCTCGATAGCAATGTTTACTTGTCCGGGCCTGCTTGCTTGCTTAGCCTCTTTTTCTCTGCTATTTGCGTTGTGCAAATAAGCGTTTTTCCGCGTTGACTTATCCTCCTGCCTCCCGGGTGGTTATCGATATCCCGTGCCGGCATTATACACTGATAACACCCAGTCAGTACGCGTTCGAGCGGCACCAAAACCCGATACCGAAGTGACGTGGAAGCGAGCGGCGCGGGAACGGGCTCAACCCATAACTAACACTAGCGTCTCCCATCCTGTGCTCCCATCTGTTTCAGTTCCCATCGAGTCAAAGTGTAGCGCCGGCCAGCCGGAACCGGATCCGAAAGAAAACGCCAACACCGGCCAGCAGCAGCAGCAGCAACAGCAGCAGCATCAGCAATCGAACAACGGTTCGACAAACACCAGCAACGCGAATGTCCCCGCCGGACCGCCCGGTACCACGATCACGACCGGCAGCAACAGTAGCTGCAGTGCGAAAGCACCAATTACGACGGCTGGTGGCTCACCGGCCCAACCGCCGGTCCGTTCCGCCCAACCTCAAGCGTTTTCATCGACCGGTGCGGGCTCGACGCTAGCCGACGGGCAACGGCTCCTGCTGGCGGCCACGGTAATGACCGGCGAGGTGCAGGGATCCGATGCGGCGAACGGAGAACCGGAACACCTGGCCCTCCTCGGTACGTCCCTGTGCGGGCAGTGCTGCGGTCCGATCAGCGATCGCTACATCATGAAGGTGGTCGACATCACCTACCACGAGCGTTGCCTCCAGTGTACGTCCTGCTCGATCCGGCTCATGCATTCCTGCTTCATGCGGGACGGCAAACTGTACTGTCGCTTCGACTACGAGCGGTAAGTAGGCGGATGGGTGATGGGCAACCGGGATCATGTCACAATGTGCAACCACCATGTTTTGAGGCCGTGATTAGCATCAACCTAAAAACACCGGACACAACACCCACCACGCGCCTGTTGATGATGCGTTTGTATATATGTGTGTATGTGTGTGTCGAGAAAAACGGGCATATATGGATGTACACAAAACACACAAAATTAACCACAAAATAGAGCATCACCATCGCCGGTACCGTCGCCGGGATGGAAGGTGTTTGGCATGAGGAAAACTATGTTTTGCAACTATTTGATTCGAGCGGAGCCGAGGGTGGGGAAACGCCGAACGTATTGTGTGGGCGGATAGTCTACCTATGTTCAAAGCTGAAAAGCGTATTGGTCGTATCATGTGTTAGCGTAGCAATGAACATGAGCGGGGATAAAAAAAAACAATAGCTCTGATCCCGGTCCCTTTGTTATGCGGTGGATATTTACCTGCCGCTTTTATTAGATTGTTCTACTGTCCATTTACATATGTTTGTGTGAAGCACGTTTTATTTATTTTTGGCAGTGAAATACTTTTAGACACGGGACAGTCAAATGCACTCGAGCTCTTTAAAGTGTTTCTCTGGTTAGGTTAACAGTATTAGTTGGTGAATGTTTCATCGACCATCACTACCAAGGAATTTGTCACTATTTTAGTATATTCTATTTTAGACATCAAATGCAGTTTATTAACAAGTTCTATCTACTCACTCATAATTTCCAACAAAAGAGTATAGCTGAATGATTTAATTAAAAAAAGGTTGACGTTTTTGGGCTCCATGGAAGAGTTTATAATTTATGCTTTGGACAATTTCAAAGAACTTGACCGAGTATAAACTTGTTTTAGATTCATTTATAATACAGCTAACGAATATATGCAAAATACTGGTAAATATTTCTGCTCTCACGGGAATTATTCGCATCTGAACCTGAAACTGTTGATGATTGTTTTATGTTGCCTTGTTGTTTATATGATTATTCTCAATTGATTTAATTATCCTATAGTTATCTGGAAGACCTAAAGTATAATCTAGCAATATTCATACAATTTTGAATTATGTTTCTATCTTCCGCAGAACATTGAAGCAAAAAACTCCTAGCAATTTTTCAATATTCTTAAAAATGCTCGCTCTTCACATCCAATGCTCATAGATTTCCGGTAGTGTAAAATGATCGAATGCGGAATAATACTCGTATAATATTCCAAGCAATTGTTTCATTCACAAATAGATTCTTTTTTACAATAATCGAATATTAGTCCATAGTCCAATTATTGAAAAAATGGTTACCTTAGTCTGCCCGCAGTAGATCAAAGTAGGCTTAAACGGGATCAAAGCATTTAAATATTTACTAGAGCTAATCGTTTTTTATTGAATCGGGCTTGATTTGATGTAATGTTAGCGCAATGCAGGCAGTAATTACAATTATTGGCAAACAATTAAAACCATAATTATACACCATGCAAGTTCTCAAAATATTAAGATTTTCCCAAATCGACAACGGGGATCCGACACAACTTGCCCTCCACTTACCAACCATCGAAAGCTTCAAAGGGCAGGAAAAATCTAATTAATTGCATGTGAAAATAATTCGAAACGTGAAATATTTTATTCGATCCGAGCCGATGACAGCAATCTAGCCAGTCCTCTCCGGCCTGAATTCGACCTTTCAATCAGAATGTCAACGATTTACATTGCGGGACATCACTCCCATTCCGGCACTGATGAATGGCATGGCGCTTTTCATTGTGAGAATCCCTCCCAAAACAAAAAAAAAACGAATACACGGACGCCATGTTTCCTTTGTTTTGTGTTCAATGCTTCGCCGAATTCATCCATCGTCGTGACGGCTTCTTGTTTTACGATTGCCTAAGAGAGATAGGTTTTATTTTACTTATCTCAGACCCCTCCTCAGTCTGCTTGCTTCAACTGGAGCACACATAAAAATGTCTTCATCCCCAGCGGTACACACGCGGCAGGATGAGTTTGGCGACGATGTTTTTTTTCTTCGATGTTTTGGCAAACTCGAAACCGAAAGAGAGAGGGAGAGGCACAAATGGCACCACCGCCATCGGAACGATGTCATTTCGCCGGAACGATGAATGCGAGAGCGAGCGACGAAAAATGGCTCTTCAAGATAGAACAAACAAATAAATTTGAAGATTTTATTGTTATACTTGTTTCGTTTCCTTCCGTTCCGGCGTTCCCGGCGTTGCCACTTTTGCCCCAGCACTCAAAGCCCAGATTCTTTAATCTTTCCTTTCGACGCTGCCAGCCTGTGGCGAGACGAGGTGGTTTGGGATGGAGGGCGACGACATTTTCTGAAGGGGAAAGGGAGAGGAAGGGGGTGGGGGTTGAAGTCATGTAGACATCGTTTACAATCCTCGGTTGTCCGCCATTCCCAACGCCTGCTACTCTCTCGCGACATTCATCTAGCGCGGGATCCTTGGGATTAAATCTTGCGAGCTTTTGCTTGCCCGGCTTGTTTTCCCGTTGTGGAAAGGCAAACAACGGCGCCAGCGAACCATTCGGATACTCCATTTTATATTATTGTCTTTGCGTTGTTTTCCGCCGGTACGAACGACGAAATCTGTCTGTTCGTCGCCCATCGCTTCCCATCGAGTTTTCCCCGTTCTCATGCGCATGTGTGGGCGAATGTCGGGAAAAACTTTGGGGAAGGGGAAGGATGTTTGTCGTCCTTCCAGCACCAGGTTTCACCGCCCAAGTCGCACCGCACCGAACGTCGTGCCAAATGTCAACGAGCGGATACAAAATGGGTACAAAACACCTGAGGACATGAGTCTAAATTGATCCGTCGTCATCTGTCCGTGCAATTGGTTGTGGTTTTGATATGGTAGAACGTTGTATAAATATGTATCCTTTGTTTGATTGTTGGGAATATTGGGAATATCCTTCCCTATGATTTAAGTTTTGCGATGAAAATTACCTTTTTCTATACTTTTTCTATTTTTTTTTATTTACAAAATCCCATAAATTAAGTTTTATATTGCCAAGTATTGTCTTCATTATAACTTTGGTGTTCATAGTTTGTGAAAATAAAACGAAACAAATATACAAATAAAAGGTCCGATCATCATCCACTGCAATTTTATTTACTTTAGAGAATTATCTCATGAAATTTGATAATAAATATACCATTTAATGCTAAAGCTTTCTTATATGAATATGTTATTATTATTCGAATAACATTCATATTATAGGTTACATATATTCGATGTAACTTTATGATTTAAACAATATGAAAATACTAATGTAATGCAATGTAATAGACTTAGACGTCATTCATCATCTTTACAACGTCAATTTAAGTCTTGTAAATTGTCCTTTTGAACTTTTCTGTTCAATAGATGATTTTTTTGCAAAATAAAACAATACTTTGCACGTTGTTCGATATAAAGATGCTAAACCTGGTTAATGGTTACCATATAAAATTTTTGAAGAAGGATTTTGAAGTTGTTTAGGTAAAGTTTATTTCCAACATATTTCATATGCTCCTGTTATCTAATAGGAAACACCATTTATTTTTGTTATTTAAAGTCTTTATGTATTTTTTACAATTAACGGCACCTAAAACGCGATGATCTACAGAGATTAGTAGGAAAAGTTATTTTAAACTATCGAACATTCTCACGTTAATGAGAAAATAGCAAAATCATGTTGATACATACTCTGACAAAATTGTTCAATTATTGGTACCGACAATCACAAAGTTTGAGTCAAAACAGAAAAATTGTTGAAATAATTTATCCTTGGAATTGAAAGTTGAAATAATTTGTCTCCAAGTACAAATCTATTTATCCTTTAGTATCTTTACCTTCATGTTTAAAAAAAAACTTCATGTATAAATGGTATTGTTATACAATACTTCCCATCCTTCCAGCAGCGCTTTAGGACGGAAAATAAAAATAGCACAAATCGTATTCACAGCGTTTCATTCCGTTGTCCCGTTGCTACGAAAAAAAAACCAGAGAATGAATCCCCCAAATTAAAACCGGCCAGTTCGCCAATTCGCTGCAATGTCGATTTTATGGTTGTCATGAATTTTGTGTCTCCAACTGCGTCCTCGTTCCGTTCGTTCCGACGTAGAGCTGTTGCCCAATGTCTACGGCTCGCGTTACGTTCGTGTAACAGATGGATGTCGTAAATGTTGTTGGCGTATTCGAAACAGACCATCATCGTACGACGTGAGTGGGTTTCGCTACAGCAGCAGCAGCAGCAGCAGTCTAGAGGCTGCAGACCCGGCTGCCCATCGAAGGAAGGCAAATAATCACGCACCAAAATGAGAAACCTTTGCCGTGCTGGTTTTAGTACTTGTTTGCCTACTCTTTGACTTGTTTCCTTTGTTTGAACGAATTTTCTGTGTCTGTTTGGTTCGCTTAATTGAATGGATTGGGTGGAAGCGCAAAACTACTAGTTCCAGTCCAAACCAAAGCCGGTGGTTTTTATGCCGGTCTTATATGAATTATTTCTCAAAATCATTTAAGGAAAGTAAAAATTTTACACTTCTTGGTAGCAGCGTTGAATATAGAAGACAAATAGATATCCTTTTGTTTCAGTTTACACAATCATTAATATATGGAAAACATCCCTGTAAAGCTGGGGTGGAACGAGGCAGCAAAACATTCGGCAACGCATAGAATTCCAACTAAACCCCTTTCCCTGGCCAGTGAGCACATAAATGTGGTCGTTTTCGATGTCCTTCCGACTTTTATAGGCTCTAAAACAACAAAAAAAAAGGATGCACCATGGGTTGTACTTTGCGTTGCACGTTCGCTTGGCTTCCCTTCAAACAAACGGACCACAATCTTGTAGGGTTCGAAACTGAAAACTTCATCCATCGGGCGATGGAACAATTTCGGTACCCCTTGTACAACCCACAGGAGGGTTCATAACTCGAACCACTGCCGAACGCGCCGAAGCAACCCTCTTTGCCGAGGCGGTTTTACAGCCGGTGATCTGTAAACAGGGAATGGAAACCTCACCACATGCATTTAGCGAGTGCGAGAGAGCGAGAAAACGTGCCGGAACATTGTTGGCTCGATATGATAGATTGAATTTTAATGACAATCACAATGTGGTGTAAAATAAATTATGGGCAATTTGTCAATTCCTTCGTGTGCGTCCGTGGACCGTGAGCAGAGATTGATTCATCGCTTCACATACGAGCAAGAGCGTTTCGGAGCAGCGTAGCCTCCTCTGATGGTCTGACCGTAGCGTTGAGCCGCAGCAAGTTTTGCGTAACCTTCTGCTTGCCATTCGAACCATGCGAAATACAACACGTGGTTAATAGCCGGTAAAGGGCTAACGTTAACAAGACAGCAAAACACAACCCATAACGTACACGGCGTTCATCATGCCTACGACGATAAATGTCCCATCGCACGATGATACTACACTATTTATCACAATTGTATTTTTTTATTTCTAGCAAGCAATCGTCACTCTTTCCTTCATTGTAGCATGACTAGTTTATTTTATTTTTATAACTGTGTGCATTTTTGTACTCTACGAACAAAATTTGGTAAAGGGTACGGGCGCATAGGTTGCTATCAGTACCATCGATTATCATTAATCTGTCAAATGAAAGACTGAAAAAAATGACTTTGAAGTAATGGGAACCTCAGTGGAATGGAAGATGAAAATGGGTACTAACTAGTTGCAATTTTGTAAAAAAATAAACGATCAAAATGTGTTATTACATGTTTTTTTTAATTCAATATAAGCAAACTAGCAACGCCTGTTTTTGAAAAAAACAATTGAAATCAGTAAACATCTCAATAACAGCAGAAATTTGTCAAAATGATTTTCATAGTTAACTTCAATCGGCATTTTAATTTTTTTTCTTAAAAAATAATAATCATTGTTATTTTATTTCGAATAAAAACATCCTTAACGTGAAAAATATGCATAAAGCTGTCTTTTTTTCAAAAGATTTATTTATCTGGTATTTTCATCTTATTCGTATTTTATTGGCCATGATATAATCAAACATGATCAAATCGAATTAAATAGCTTTCGACACATTGCTTTGAGATATAGCTACCTTCGAGACGGTTTGAATTGCCCCGTTTATTATCATTCAAATCGTCGTTAGGTAAGGAACGCCCCCGCCAAAGGGCACTTAAAATTGATAGTACAACAACGAGTCACGACCGAACAATACAACAAGCGTGAAAATCACCGACCTCAACAACTCCATCGCAGCCCAACCCAACCCAACTGAACCTTGTTATCGGAAGCGAAAGTTTTGCAATGATAATCTAAAACCGTTTAGCTAATGCCGCCTTTCCACGCGTTTTCCCATTCCCTGCGCCCCACGGTAGACTCTACGGACGGAACAGATGCCTCGGATGTGGTGAGAAGATTGGTGCCGACGAGCTGGTAATGCGCGCCCTGGATAATGTGTTCCATCTGAAGTGCTTCATCTGCGTCGTCTGCGGCGTGCGGCTGCAGAAGGGCGATCAGTACGTCATCAAGCAGAGTCAGCTGTTCTGCCGGCCCGACTACGAGAAGGAGGTGGAGATGTTCCAGGGCTACAGCTACGGTAGGTTCGCGGTGGACAGGCGGGGTCACCCCCGGGGCTAATGCGCCGACTAATGGCAAAACGATCCCGGTCTTGCAGATGACTACTGCTGTGATGACATGTTCCAGACGCGCATCGACGGACGGCGGGGCCCGAAACGACCCCGGACGATTTTGACGACGCAACAGCGACGTGCCTTCAAGGCTTCGTTCGACATATCGCCGAAACCGTGCCGAAAGATACGCGAAGGTTTGGCGAAGGATACCGGGCTTAGCATAAGGATAGTACAGGTAATGTGCCGGCGATCTTGCTATCATGCTATGGGTGAGGATGAGTTATTAGTTATGATTCCTGTCTACGAATGCTACGAATTGTTGATATTCTACACACTAATTGCCGAAATATACCGGATTGGTCTTATTTCATCTTATCTTTTCATGCACTTTTTCATGCATCTTTTCATGCATAGAAACTCTTTCCATGTGTACAAAATGTTTTTTATATCAAATATATTCAGTATTCAGTATATATTTAAAAATGTATTTATGTTATAGAATGGTTTTGGGTTTTGTAGCTCTTGCTATTATATGAATATTATTTTTATAAGAGCTTGATATTCCTAAACTACTTCCAACATGACCCAGTCTTCCAGACGCCGTCCTAAAGCAATTTTACAGTCTCAATTGTGTTAAAATAAATTTGAAAATTGTATCAAATTGACTAACACAATAGTTCTTTAAAATTACAGCTTTCTATTTCCATACTGAGTAATTTGCTATTCAATTGTATATATTCTTTTTTCGAAAGAGCTTTGCTGGAAGATTTTGAAAGCAAAGCTGTTGAACAGATGATGATTAAATAATTGGTTTAAAACCGTAGCTTGAAATAGGTCGTTTGAATACCAGAATAGTTCAAACGGGTTTAAATTAATATTAAAAATATTTAAATTGTAATTTTTAGAAATCATTTTATTTTGCTTGCATATATGAAACCCTTTTTTTTAAGTAACGATTAATGTTATGCTAACCGTAATACACCTTCATACATCAACAAACATCAACATCATCGTAGTAAGTCATGCTGTCCAATTTTGTCGCTTCATAGCCAAGAAGGTTTTCTATTTATTTTAATTTTAATATTCAGCTTGCAACTCAGCAGAACTATTCTGGACAAGTTTTGGACTGTTTTGTTTGATGTTCTTCTAGTTTCATTTGTTCTGAAGGTACCTCGGTAAAACACAAAATACCTGATGAAGAGTGTGGTTTTCAAATGAACTCAACCGTTTCGTTAGAACCTTTCCCCAGAGCCAAGGACTCAGATACAAATATTGCTCGTTTTTCACCAAAGCTAACCTCATTCCATTACTTTCCATTGCTCCTAAACCACTGCACCACTTCTCGGTGCCGCAGGTATGGTTCCAGAACCAACGCGCCAAGATGAAGAAAATCCAGAAAAAGCAGCTCAAGGAGGGAGGAAAAAACTCCCATCACGGTGGTATCGGTGGCAACGCCGGTGGCAACAAAAACCACAACGCCAACAATGGCAAAGGTGGCAACGATTCGCAGGAAGAGCTGTCGGATAACGAGAGTGCTGTCGTTGGCAAGTTGTCGCTGCGCATCAAAGACGAAAACTCCCGTAAGTAAAACAATCCTTCACTGCACCCAGTGACGGCTGTTCCGACGGAAGAAGTCAATTTTTCACATCGACAGTTCCGGGTCGGGGTTTGCCACATCCCGAATACAAGGAATTTCGTTTCCGGTTCGTTCCCAGAACAACTCGCACCGCACCGACTCGGAAGTTAATCCGGTAGACATTTCTGTCTCCAGAAGATGGTCACTCCTCTACTCCTCCTGTTCCCTTGTTTGCCAGGACAGTCAGGACTGCTCCGACCGAAGTGCAGATGGTATGGAATTTGTACCTTGACGCCCCGTGTGCCCTATTTACCACATTTGCATTTTTACCTTTCCAGTGCCGAGAAAACCTTTCGCAAAGCCGGCACATATTTCAAACACCCACAACGCTTAACACTTTCTCCAGTGCACTCCAGGCCTTTGATCGTACCTTCCGGGGATCGTACCACCCATGCCAACCATGCCGGGGCCTGTTCCGGTGGTGGCTCCGGATTCAATGAGCTTCCAAAAATATCACAGTCATGACACTTTCGAAGCTCCCGTGGGGGAAATGATTGCGCCCGGGGGACAGGGTTGTTTACTAATACCCGAACCCTTTCCCGACGGTTGGGCACGGTGTCAAATATTCCATTCCAACAGTTTCTATTGCGGCGACGGTGCGCCCGGTACCGCATTTCCCGGTGGCATTTCACATCTCGATGCTGCTTTTCCCGCGTGAAAGGTGTCGAGTGATGAAGAGGATGGCTGACAGCGCCCGTGCACCCAACTATGCCGATGACTTTTCTTTTCAAGACGGCTTTTATGCTTGAGAAAACGGCAAAGAACTGGGGAATCAGGTGTCTTTTCATGAACGCTTCATGAACGCTTGAGAGAGAAATGCTCCAAGTTTAAAGCTGTTTCTTAGCTAACAAACCGAAAAAGAGATTAAATCTAAAGGATAGATAGCGATAAAATCAGGTTAAATTGAACGATGATACTTCGAACTGTGTTCCCAATCCATGTCGATATTATTTGGCTTCATCAGACAGTCAGGACTGTTTGATTCGCATTACCTAATTACCTGATCCTTGCAAAGAAATTAAGGGTTGTAAAGACTTTATGACAGGATGATGCAAAACAAAGCAATAGGTGCTAAAAATTGCTGCTGTTGCTTGCTAATGATTTTCAAACATGCTATTTGTATGAAAAAACTATCGACTCAAGTTGAAAAGTGTTCGGAGACATTGTATTCAATTTTGATTGGAAATGTTTGAAATATATGAAGAAAAATACTTAATTTTGTATATGCCTTAAAACAATTATTGTTTTTCCGCACTGGGTTGAAAGATTTCTATCTTCGTTATCATAAATGTTTTAAATATAAATTTATTAGTAAGCAATGTTTAGACACTTGCTAAATATGGAGACTAAAGCTAGTTAAAAAAAAACATTTAAGCTGCATATAATTGGTTTACTTTTAATGCGTCTATTGCAAAGTCTACTAACCATGTTTGAATATTCGTGAATAGTGCAAAGTAAGCATATTAGTATTCGTATTTTGAAATATTGCCAATACTAAAAATAGCGGAACATTGTTTAATGTATCTGTCTCTGTTTAATTTCTGTTTAATTTTTCTGTACAACTAATTTACTTTCTAAAAACAGGTTTACAGGTTTACAGTCAAATGAAACATAACTTAAAAGCGAGCATTAAAAATGCTTTGATGTTTGTTTGAAAATATTTTTTTTTATTTTCATTAATTTAACAATGCATCTGCATCTGCATCTTCCTTGTCTTTTTAACGATGTATACGATGTTCCAGACTGTTGTATACCACCGTAACTAATCAGTTGCACATTAACGTTGACAGAGCTGTACCGTTTTTTGGAAAGAAATTCGTGGATTGCTTTGGGATAAAATCCTCTTGTCACAAAAACTTTCAGTCCGCCATTTTTTTATTTTTTTATTTGGCTTTATGTTCTCTGGACGGCATTGTCAGTGGCAACTCTGATTACAAAAAAAAGCAAACGAAATGTTATTGAAAGTTCCACTATACTTGGATAAATATTCACACCAATTACCATCTTTCTCTAGGGTCAAATAACTACCTTCATGACAGTTGTAGCGATAATGAGGGCACGGTTACCGACAACGACGGTGGCCCATACGGTGGAACGGCAGCCCGGCTCGGTCTTGGTGCCCAGGACCCGTACAAGATCGTCAAGGAGGAGCTGGATCTCGAGGACGACTACTTTCGCATGGCCATGGCAACGCCCAACCATCTCAACCATCATCACAACCACCACCATCACCATCATAATCATCATCCGCAGCAACAACAGCAACAACAACATCCTCATCCACAACCGCACCATCCCCATGCGACCGGAGGTCGCTTCGGTGGGAAATCCTTTGCAAATGGTAAGCTACGCAAACAAAGCCTCCATCCTCTAGGACTGCTTATCGCCTACACAATTATTCCTAAATTTGTCCACCACAATCACCTGCACTTTGTCATACGCTATTGTCTAGAAGCAAGGAACAGCAAGGACTCGTGGTGCGTGGTGTCGTACAGCGATAAAAAATAACTCAAACAAAAAACACCTTCACCTTACCTGATCCACATGTGGTTTGCCCAAACATGCAGCGCTTTCAACGCAGTTTAGTGTTTTAAATCCGCTCGATTTGTGTTGTGGAACCTTTTTTCTTTTGCTGTTTTTTTTTCTCAAAACTTTTGCCAACGCTTCACATTTTCACTTTCACCCGGCAGCGAATGTATAGCCATTTGAGCCTTGTATACATCGCAGCACAAGGGTGGTAAGTAAATAAAGTGGGGACACACGTTCGCCAAAAAAAATAAACGAACTAAATAAAATAGCTCACCGTCCAACTTTTCCGTAAACAGCACTACGGGGAACAACCGGTGTGGCGAGTTATGGTGGTTCGTATCGTAAACAGTGTCGCCACAGACGACCAAACACAAACATACACACCGACCGGAATGCCAACATGCGAAATATGGAAAAAATCATTCGTACGTTACACGTAACAAAATAGAACAATAAGCCTATTTTATGAGAGCATGAAGCGACGAAAGATATGTAACGTGATGCTTACGATGGGGAAAAACAACAGCTATAACGGAACGTAAATAATCTGTCCAGCTGATCGTCACGCCGGATCCTTGTTCAAGCCTTCTCAATGACCACAAAGATCATTTTGGAAATCAAAAACAGAAGTGAAAGTGTTCACAGAGCTCCAAATTTTATATAAAATATAGTTGTTCAAATTTGACACATCATTGCGACATTCGCGAAACAGTTTAACATTCTTCTTCTTCTATGTGGCGTAACGACCGAAGTCATGCCTGCCGTTTAACCGGCTTTCTAGACTAATTTTTACCACCATGGCTGGTTAGTCACTCCTCGCTAGGGGGAGACGGTCCGAATGGGATCATGGTACCGGTCCTGTCGTGTGAAAGACTAACAGCCCCTAAACAGTTTAACATGTTTCTTCCTTTTTACATAAGTCCAAAGAATTCTCTTTTTTTTTCAAAAGCATGCAGTCTCATTTTAGTACTAGATACTCCACCACCTCCATTCGCTTGCGACAATGTTTTTCTTTTGACTTTTATTGATTTGATTTATTACTTTTTATGGAAATTTTTACACATTAGACCCTTTTATGTATCGATAGTTTTTCATAATTTTTAGTTTTAGTACTAATCGATAATAAATCGTGAGAATTTGTTATCTAGCTCCGCCACAAAACCAACGGTTTTTAAATATAATTAAGTTATTTGTAGAATACGGTTAATAAACGGAAATGAAATCGTGTTCATTTTGTTGTGCTATTATTTATATAATTATGATAAAAATGTATATAGCTTAACTTAAAAATTAATTTTTAGTAATATGTTTAATATTAAGCAAAAAATCCTTTTTGAACGATTTAAACGATTCATTTATTAACTCTTATGATCGAAAAAATGAAAGCATAGTAATTTTTTAAAGTTCATTCAACATTGATTCAACAGCTACGAATTCTTCCAGCCCAATTAATGCAAAAACATCAAAACTAATAGATAAAATTACACTAACGCAACAATTTCTGGTAAATTTTCATGTAGAATTATTGAAAAACAAAGTTTTTTGGTCTGCAACGTTATGTTATAGAAACATTTTTATAAAAATAAATGATGTTGCGTATGAAATTTCGTAAAAAAAAACACGACAAGTTTGGACACATTATGAATTATAGCACCCGCTAAGAGATGGCGCTAGTAATACATAATACACTGGTACAGGTTCCCAGTGGTGTTTGTTATTGAATTGGATTTTAAGTTATTACAATAACTTGATTTCATGAAATAAACTTTAATGTTCAAATGCGAAAAATAGTTTAAAGAATTCTATACTCGTTAGGAATTTCACATTCAAATTTTTTTTTAACATGTCAAACCGGTTGATATTTCTAAAAAAAAAAAAATTTAAAATCTCACAAAGCAAGCTGAACTGTTACTCATTATGTTACATCAAAGAACTTCTTCAAGAGAATCTCTTATATACGAGAGAGTAAGACACGTAGCGATAGAAGTCTCATTTTAAGCTTTTTACTGTTTTCTTTTATCAAATTGGTTTCAAGTTCCTAAATAAACTAATGCAACAGTTTAAATTTCCTTATTTCCTATCGTACAGAACTTACTCTAAGAAAATATCGTTAAATTCTTTTTATTCTTTCGTCCGTGCGTAAGTGTGTGTGTTAGTGTTTTTCAAAGAAAAATATGCTCTGCTTGTGCCATTGCCTTGCGCTGGGCGCATTGTCTGTCTATTCAAAGAATTGATCGCAACTTTTTCGAACGAAACAAAGAATGGAATCCTCCCTGCCGAGAGAGGAAAAACATAAACGAAACGAAAAAATATCGTAAAAAAAAACAAATCGCAAGAAAAACCCGCCCGCCTCGCCCAATCCAAACACTTCGTTTCACTTCACCGTTCGCTGTCATGGAGACAATTTTTCCACTCCGGGAAACATTCCTTCGAGCCACTGTTGCCACTTTTCCTTTGTGCCATTGTTTCTTTTCATTGCGAGTTTTTCGATCGAACACGCACTTCTCGTGGCAGGAATGAGAGCAGATAGTATACGGTCGCACGATCCATGACACTTCCGACCATATTTCTTTCATCCTTGTGCTGTTTTTACCGATGATTTTTGGAGCATGAAGTAGGCACCAACTTTTTGCCTTCTCGGTGCTATGGAAACTATGGGAAACTCGTCGAGTGCAAAGATGGGGAAAACTTTTTCGTCCCTCATCGGCGGCGGCATTTGTTGATGCGCCCAGTTCGTTCGTTTTTTGTTTTTGTGTTTTTTAAAGAACGATAAGTTTTACATAATAAAACAAAACGCAACAACAAACAAATAGCTAAACACAACAACAACACAGTTCGGCAACTTTTCGCACCCTTAATCGACACCTTCAGGTGCATAATTTACGTGCCGGGAAATTGTTTTAAAGTGTCGATTCAGGTTATGGATTCCGGTAGCGGGTGTTGTGCTTTATTTAAATTGGAAATTAGGAGAAAACAAACCTTCAGTTTGTGGGCTTCAGTTTAATGCGTGTGATAGTTGAGACAAAAATATTTTCATTTGAAGAGTTGCAACATTCCTGAAGGTCACAAAATAAATGATAATGATTCATTTATTCCATTTTACAAGAGTATTCCGTATATTTCTTACAATAACAGCACAGGTACAATCTATCTTAGCAGTATAACATAAAATTCGCTACTAAACAACAGCCGAACTGCTGAACAAAATGAACTGAATGAAATAACTGGCATAATTGGAAAGAATAAGCTTTGTAGCAAGCAGTTGCATTATTAAATCTTTATTCCCAAGAAATTGGGATAAAAATGTGCACATTTTGCGAGTCTACTTATTATTTTGTTTTAAATGTTTGCTCGATTGAAAGAACATTCCTTAAGTAGTCAGGAAAGGAATGGCAAAGGATTTTACCATGTTGTAAAAAAAGATCTGAGATTTCCACTTATGGCAATGAAACACCGAAGCAAGTTTTACCTGAACAAAGAATTACCAAAGATTTTACGAGAATCACAAAAAAAACTGCCCGTAAAAAATCAATAAAAACCTCCACCTTCAAGCCGGGCATCGTAGCGTACCAAAAGAGAAAAGAACACGTCCACACACACACACATCGAGATGGTAACTTCAGACGGCAGACATCCTTCCCGCAGGATTTGGCAACAAAACTGCTGGCAACGATGGTGGTCAGAGCGCCGTCGCTCTGCTCTCCGTGAGTTATTTTTCCCTTTTCGCAACGAAGACACCCTCCCAGCAGTAAACATCTAACGTATTTTCCTGCATCCTGCTCCCCGAGAATCCCGCCCGTCTCGTCGTTTCCCGTGTGGCGAAAGCAACGACCGGAAAGGAAACCGAAATCCCCACCGCCCCAAACGCGACGGGGAAGGATGCGCCGTTTTCTCAATGGGGTTCCCACAAAGGGCGGTGGGGCGGTGGGCTTTGCAAGAAGATTTGCCGAGTGGCAAAGATATGGCGCTCCGTATGTGTCCGATGGCGTTTTGCTGCTGTCTCGTTACTCCTTCCTCTCCTTCCCCACCAAGCGAGAGAAGAATGGTATAAAGAATAAAAACAGCATCGCTAGACACACTCGCACGAAGCGTCCGGGACGGTAAAACCGTGACGCTATTTACCGAAGGTATTAGCAAGAAATTCTCATGCCGCGTTTCTTTGCGCTTGAATGGGCGCATCATGCTCGTAAATACAACGGCTCGCACGGACACACAGCCAGACATAAAGCCACAGACCAAACACCTTACATCGCAAGGCGAGCGGACCGACCGACGTTCGCAGGAAGAAAACCGAAAGGACGACCACGACGCACACGGACGAAGATTCATCGTTTGAAGAAAATCCTACAACATTATTCGTTCCCTTTGGTCTCGTTGGTTCATCCCTAGCGGTGCTGGGCTTGGAGCTTAGTCCATCATAAACGAGCTGAGATGTTCCGGTGGAAGAATTTTGGCCCCACCAGGAGCCTTCCACGCAGGCACGCACGCATACACAGGAGGCAGCGGGGGGATGGGGCCTGTAGAATGATGTTGTGATTTATTAAGTTGCTCCGGATTTTCCCACCCTGCCTTGTCGCAACGAAACGAACCTTCGTGAAGTCGTGGGTAAAAAGTTACACCCGAAAACTTAAAGCTGATCGCATCGCTTGGGCGGCACCCACGAAGAAATGGGATTTACTCTTCACTGGAAGCACCGGCAACGGTAAAGCCTCTGCGAGATACTTTTACGTACCGGACAGACGGGCAAACTCCACCATCGCCATCGATAATCTTCGCACATGGTGGTGGCGCAAAGAAAACGGGCGTGTTGGGCTCCCGTTGGCGCATCTCGTTGTACGCGTCGGATGTGAAATTATTTTACACCATCACAATTCTTGTTGATCCCCTGACATTATGAATCTCCCCCCGTCCGATTTGGATCATGTTTAACGTACAAATAGTAGCACACTCCCTGGGTGCTGCTTTCGGTTAGGGGTTGGCTCGGTCGATAGCGTGGTGGAGTAAATTCAGATGTGATCTTTTTCCCGTAAAGCAACGCATTTTGGGTGCGGGAAAGCGTCGGTGGCCAATAAACAACAGGTTGCCCTAAAAATAGAGCACCAAATATGATATCAACAAATGTGTGTGTGTGATATAAAGGTGTCCTATAAATAAAATTGCCATCGCATTTAGGGGTAGGAGAGTTTCGTACAAAGAATACTATCGAGAACAATGTGAAGAATTTACGATATAATTTTTTAATAATATTCATTTCTAATAACCATTTTGTTCTTATTTTCTGTTTAATAATCCCATGAAATTTACATTATTTTTTGTACAGCCAGCAAAAAAACATAAAATCAACTTATAATATAACTTATAACGAAGTCGAGACGGAATAATGTTTCAAAAAAGTTATTGAAAAATATGCGACTATTTTTCAACAGATCTAATATTAATACACAATTGGAACACTAATGAATTACTATGTATAGTTGCTCTTGCGCCACTGAAGAGAACAGACGTGACGTGACAATTTGAGCAAGTGAAACAAAAGCAAAACTTAGGAAAGCGTGTGATGTCGGTATCCCGACGCACTTTTAGAGTGGACTTTTCGCAAGTCCCGAAACGGCCGGTTCCGTCAGAAGCCATAATGT
>JXWZ01013837.1:0-12368 GCA_000956215.1 Anopheles farauti No. 4 | reverse complement strand
CACCCTCAGCGGCAGCACACATTCCATTTTTACTGCCATTTGGCGTGGGATGCGTTCGTGTGCATCGGTTTACCGTGGCGAGCAGTTTGTCTCGGTGAATATAATTCATATTCCAATGCCAAACGCAAACGACGCTGCACGCAGCCACGGTCGATGGAAACGCGTGGTCGAAGAAAGCATTTTATGACGGGAGTTTTTCCTGCCCCGACCGTTTGGCATTTTCAGGTAAAAGCGGTTCATCTAGCTGCTGGATCCGACACAACGTCGAAGGACAATAAATCAGGGGTCGAAATTTTTAACAACGTTTCCCAGGTTATTTGTCGTTTATATTATATTTCAATCATGAGGGGCGAGTGCTTCGTCGTAGTGGTCTTGCTCCACAATACGACGACTTTAGAACAAATAATAAAAGCAAATTTAGTAGATTTTGTACCCTTTAATATAATACGTTATTCAATTTAAATATATTATTTATTTATTAAACAGAAAAAAAATTACCTTAAAACTCATATCCGTGTCAGGAGATTCAATTTTATTCAAAACTGAAGTGTGCATTATAAAATATTATGTAAATAATACCGGAATATTCTGTTTCTATATTATAATATCCATTTGCTTGTGGGTCTATCCTTCTCCTACTCACAGCTAAATCATGGTCGGTTACAACCACATCTATAGCATGGTTTAGAAGTGTAACAAAAAATGAAATAATATATAAAGTTTTCTTATTTAGAGCCGGATTTGGAGCATGCTCTGGTAGAATTTACATACACATTTGGTTTGATAGATATTTTAACATAAATCTGTTTCATTATAACAAAGTTTTTTCTAAATTTTCATGAAAATTTGACGGACAAATTTCACTCACCTAAGTCAATGCAAAACATTAATTCAAATATAGTTTATTTTAAATGAGCAATAATATCTACGCTTGTTTTATGAAATTATGTCTCGCAGATTCCATTTAAGAATCAATTTAGCTAATTTGGCGAAAAAATTATAAAATTTTTTAAAAATATACGGACAAGCTATGCAGCATTTCAGAACGATTTACTCTGTTTCCCAATGGTGAAGACGTATTGGGGACAAATCATAGCCACGGTAACCGGACACGCTCATTTCTGTCACCAACTCCAACCTGAACGCTCTGCTTTCGTCGGCAAACGGCTGTGGGTCATCGATCTCCGCGCAGGATTTGACCACAACGCACGTGCCAACAAGCCGTTTCGGTACTGACAGCCGCTTCGGTAGCTAATGAGCAGCGAAATGCACTTTCTGTTTCAATTTGGTTCCCGCTGGGCAGTGGAATGGCCCGCCGAACAATGTGGATAGGATCGCTTTCGTATCCAAATGTGTTCGCTAGATTTGAGCGATTCTGCTACACGGGTGCGTTTGCTAATAAGCGTCCTTCCTCGGAGGCGATGAGGACGTTGCGTCACACACGTACTACCGCTTGCACGGCGGCTGACGTTCTCACGGGCGGAGTGCGTGCACTCCAAAAGGTTGGGCGAGGAGCCCTTGGGTTGTTGGGCGAAACGCACCGTACGCCGGCAGCCCTGAGCCCCCGAGACGTGTCGGGACGCTAAAAATAGCATCCGATTTCGATGCATCAGATGCATGCCGATCCCGGGGTGGGCCCGAATTGGGGTAGGCCTGCTGCCATCCCTCTTAGGGCCGCACCGCCGGAGCAAACCGGCATTAGCATAAAACAGCGAAACGTAGCGAAAATAGTTGCAAACCCCCGTTGGCTGGTCGTTTGTTGTCGTTCCCCTCGGTGCCGCACACACCGAGTCGCCTTATTGTGGTAGGTTAAGGTATGACGCTGCGCTTTGGAAGATCTCGCTCGATGCGATGGACCATTTACGTCGCGGGTTTTTGCATCGGCGAACCGCGTGACCACCGCCACCACATGCATGCGCGATAAACCGCGCTGCAGCGACATGAATAAAGCATCGCCCGAAAGAAGAAGAGATGATCCCGAACGTGCGAGCGCAGCGTCGATGCACGTCTGCTGCATGTCCGCTTGCTTCTACCGTTCTGTTTGTGGTGCACACACACACACACACGTTCGCCGTTCGCGCCTTGACACCGTCTCGCGACTACGACTACGGCAGCAGCGATCTACGATTCCTAGTTTCATGTTGGGATAGGTCAAGTGAAATTTCGAACCAAGTTTAAAAATAGCAGCAGCAGGCTTTCCTGCCGTCCCATCACCGACTGGTTTTGACGGGAGCTGGCAGGGACCCGTGAAGGTTCTGGCACTGTCAGGATTTAAATGTTGTTAAATTTACTTTAAATTGAAATGTTTTTAAAGTTATTTTTTAATTTAAGAATGAAAGAAAACAATTATGCTCTTGTGATATCTGTTGCTAACCCCTGCTTAGTGCACGCTTTCACATGTAGATGACGCTATGTGCGAAGACCAGCGCCAAAAAGTATGCAAACAGATGTACTGAAATATTCCTGCAATTGCAGCTCGAATTGCTTTGTATCTCGCGGCGATTCGAGCATCTCTTTCCAGCGCCGCGTCTCGTATTTTGGCCCCACTACGGGCCGAGGGCGCCGTTACCGTAGACCAAATTCTGCTTGTTTATGTAAGCCGACGATGATCAATTCAATCTCATCATTGCGTAAGCAACTTATGTTTCTTCACAATTTTAGAATTACTAAAGTTTCCCTTTTACATTATATACTGGTGCATCCATTGCACGTGGGTCAAGCTTATTGTTAAGTCGAGGGTTTCAATTCGGTGATATTAATTAATAATAATTGCAAAACTAACTTGTTATTTAGAAAGACATAGAGGCATAATGCAACCCTACGTTTGAAATTTTGCTTTTTGCCATTGCCACACTGACAATTTGTGTCATCCGTCGTCCCAGAGTCCCAGAGTGCGGTCGTCTCTGCCGAGTGCTCGAAATCTCGCATCTCGCTCGCCTAATTCGAGCTGCCTATCTTCTACAGCGATTCGAATGGACGTTTGCTAGAAACCCGCCTTCGAATATTTTACATCTCTTTCGCGCGCCGCATCGCGCAGCTCGACTTCACTATGGGCTGCTGGGGCGTCGTTTCGAGACCAAATTTGACGTGCTGTCGCTCACTATGCGATAAAAATTAAATCATTGTGAACTTTAAAATTTTTAACCTTTTATTTTAATCTACCTTTTATTTTAATCCACCAAAATTGTTGGTTTTTTTATGAAATAATTGATTAATATATGGGAGCAAAAAGTTTAAAAGCTTATGTAGTTCACCTTCGCCCTCTGTTGAGATTACGTAGAGTTAGAAAATGCATAGGACAAGCTTTGAATGTTGCAGGGTTAGCAATTCTTGTTGTGATTGTCGAAATTCTTAAAAAAAAAACCATCACTTGCTTAGTAATTTCTCCAATTGAAATTGTTGGAAATTATTAATTTTGTTTCTTTATTATTGCTCGCTCGTTTTTACGCTCTAGCTTCCCGTTACGTCAAGGTCATCGGAGAGATTATAAATTTCGCAATGTTGGAAATGTAAAATTGGCTAACATAAACATAAAACTTGCTCACAACTCTGATAAATGCACACCGCTCAGTTGTGTGTTGGTAAGGTTCCTCTCTAGGCAGGAGAGGCTATCGGTCCAGTAGCTAGAGCAATTTGCAAAACGACAAGTCATAATTCCAAAGAAGACCATCAATGCTTGATTATTTTAATTATATCCCTAGGTATTTTCACGCCAATGCCAGGTATGATAATTAATAACATGATTATAATACTCATCATTTCCATAATTAAGCCCGAACTGATTTGGGGATTCCAGACACAATTTGAATCGGCCCAGCTGATGATTGTGTCATTATGAAGCGCAAACAATAACTGATACTGCTCGCAATTTCCGCTCCTCATTATCACTAGTCTCTCACTTGCAGTGGGGATGCTGGTGCTGAAGCTATTTAGCACGCACGAAAGGATATTCATTCCGCAGCGAAATGATACGACTTGATGGATTAGGTGTAAATGAGTTGCATTACCCGCACGTAGCAAGGTCATCGTCCTATCTGGGCCGATTGTGGCGAGTGATGTTCACACACGAATTATCCATCCACGCTAAGCTGCCTGATAGCAGAAGCATCTCCCAAACATCTTCCCCTTTTATCTGCGCTCTATCTGCGGGTCATAAAGACAGTCGGCGTGGTGTGCAGGAGACGATAAGCCTTCCGGTTGCTCGGATGACGATCACGTCGACCCCCCGTCGACCATCGCGTCCGTTGACTAGTTGACAGAGAGCTACTCGTGCCTCAACACACGATGAACGGTAGCTTGGCGAACGGTTTGAACGAGGGCCTAAATGCACCCCCGCCGAAGATCGCGTTCGAGCGGAGCGTGTCCGCGTACAGTGAGCGGGACGTGCAGTGTGGGTTCTGGGTGTGCCGCGGCCCGTTCTGGCAGCGGCTGGCCAGTAAGAAGCTGTACGTGCTGCTGTTCGGACTGATCGGGTGCATCCTCAACTCGACCACGTCCTACTTCTACGGCACGCTGACGACGGTCGAGAAGAGCATCCAGATCTCGTCCCGCACGGTCGGCATCATCACGGCCGGTTCGGACCTTTCGTTCGTGCTCGCCTCGCTGTTCCTCTCGTACTACGCGTCGAACCGCCGCAAACCGCTATGGATTGCGATGGGCATCGTGAGCATGGCGCTGTCCTGCTTCGTGAACGCGCTGCCCCACTTCCTGTTCGCACCGGGCCGGACCGAGATGGAGCAGAGTGCCGGCAACTGGACGCGGGGCCAGGCGGACAACCTGTGCCGGGCGGACCGACTCCCGCCGGACTGTTCGCTCGACGTCGGCGACATCCGGCCGCAGATGGTGCTGTTCTTCGGCAGCTTCCTGTCCGGCATCGGCACCTCGCTCTACTTCACGCTCGGTCTCACCTACCTGGACGATAACGTGCGCAAGGAGAAGGTACCGTTCCTGTCCAGCCTGGCCGCGTTCGGGCGCCGGATGGGCCCGCTGGTGGGCTTTTCGCTGGCTTCCCTCTGTCTGAAGTACTTCGTGCACGTGGGAGTCGATCCGGGGTACGATCAGGCCGATCCACGGTGGATCGGCGCTTGGTGGATGGGCTGGCTGACGCTCGGCTCGACGCTTATCTTCATCGCCCCGTTCTTCGGTAAGTTTGCACAAACTGTGACACACTGTGGCTTTTGTTCGACAGTCGACAGCTAGATAGGATAAATGTACCAGGTTACGCTAACTTAGTGCAGCAGTTTTGCAAAAACATTTCCCATTCGTTAAAAATGTTTAATTCATTAAATTGAATTTCTTTTTTTATATTGGAATATAACTGCTCTCATTTGTTTTTATTGCATTAAGTTGCACACTAACAGTTTATCTCCTTTGATCTACGGATCTGTGGCGCTCTATGACCTAAAGCTTAATTAATTTTTTGCTATATTTTTGAACGCCAATATGAACGCCACTGACTCGATTTAAATTTATTTGCATCAATTTCTGACACCCTTTGAAAAGCATGAAAATCATGAAACTTGTTTACCTTTCATAAAAATGCCACATGGTAATGTTTGATATATTTATTTCTTATTTCTCAAAAGCATGACAATCATTGTAGAAAAACCCATACATTTGGTAAAAGTAATTTGGTACAATTTGACAGATTGACTTAGTGCACGTGCGTTTTGACGTTTCTCGATTCGTTTGTTTTGACAGCTAGCTTCCCGAAGGTGCTACCGCGCACAGCGGAACGGGTTTCGCTTTCCCGGCAGGCGAGCCGCGCCAGTGGAACCTCCAAGCCGGAGGATGAGGTGGACGCGGACAGGAAGGTTTCCTTCCGCGACATGCTGGTCACGGTGCGCCGGCTCGTCACGAACAAGGCGTACGTGTTCAACAATGCGGCCAGCATCTTCTACTTCTTCGGGTACATGCCGTTCTTCCTGTTTCAAGCGAAGTACATCGAAATCCAGTACCGGTTGACACCGTCGCAGGCGAAGTAAGTAGAAGAAGCAACCCGGTTGGTAACGGTTGGGGTTGGATTAAAGAGACGCATTTCTCCGGCAGCATGGTCACCGGATCGGTATCCCTCGTGTTCTCCGCGCTGGGAATTTTGATCGCGGGAATGGTGATACAGAAGCTGCGAGTCACCTCCCGCCAGCTCGCTGGATGGAACGTCATCACAAGCATCCTTTCGGCGCTGGGAATCGTTGGATACGCATGGTTCGGTTGTTCCGCACTGAACAACGCCGATATTGTGGCCAAGTAAGTCTCACAGTAGGGCTGAGAAGCGCTCTGCTAGTGCTAGTGCTAACTCACCTGCGGTATTTCTTGCAGCTCGCAGGATGCATCGTGTAGCGCCAGCTGTAACTGCGATTTCATCAAGTACGCCCCGATTTGTGGCACCGATGGCCAAACTTACCTATCGCCCTGCCACGCTGGATGCACCGATCGGTTGAAGGATGCAACCGGAGCAACGATTTTCTCCAACTGCTCCTGCATTCCGGGCCTCCCAGCCGGAGACTTCAACTTCACGTCCGGCTTCGGGTCGGCCGTCCCCGGTAGCTGTCCGGTTGACTGCTGGACACCGTTCTACTTCTTCCTGATCGTGATGTGCGCGAACAAGTTCATCGGAGGGACCGAGTCGGCGGCCAACTTCCTGATCGGGCTGCGGTGTGTCGAACCGCGCGATAAGGCCATCTCGATGGGGTTCTCGATGGCGATCAACACGCTGTTCTCGTTCCTCCCGGCACCGATCGTGTTCGGTGCGATCATCGATCGCACGTGCGTCCTTTGGGGTCGTACCTGTGCGAAGCGGGGCAACTGTTGGCTGTACGATGGTGAGGCGCTGCGTGTAACGATGAACTACACGGCCGCCCTGTTCGTCATCATCGGGACGTGCTTCGACATGGGCACCTGGTACTACTCGAAGAACTTCAAGATTTTCGATGACGCACCTGGCGACGACGGTGCGGAGGAACGCCCCGTCGAGAAGGAGCTAGTTTCGCTCGTAAGCAAAGAGAAGGAGGACCCAGCTAAAGCTACCCGTATCAACTAAGCACACCAGGCGTAGTCCGTGACCTTGGCGTAGGGTGTTATCGCCGCTGCTCGTCGGGGCATGCCGTCGAATGTTTTCCCGGGCGTCGCGGGCAAAGCGCACCCCTTTATCTCCAGCGCAAACTGTGTACAAAACACACTGACCCTTCGGCTTTGGAGGGTGAGTGTGAGTGGATTTAGATGATTTACTGGCCGGGACGAAGTGTAGAATAAAGATAAACGAAACGGCACTACCTTGCGCTTCCCGCGCTTCCAACCACCGAACAAACATCCCACCCACCCAGGTGAAGTCGGTGTGAGAGTTTCGATCAATCTCTATCATTTTATTTTCCATAATAATTACAGTACAGTACACACGAGCGTTTGCGTTTTATCTTCCGTTAGTCTTTGCCTAGAAATTCATCCATTGTACATAAACGTTAAAATCAAACGCGAACCGAACGCAGAACACCCCTCTCTCCGCCGCTCGGGCCTTCCACAAACGCAACAGCAAACGAGCAATCGCGATTCACCAGTCCTTTCGCCATTTTAGTAATGCTTCCTTGTTTCGTTTCAATTCTCTCGATTCGGTTATCGCCGCCACGTTCACTACTGCTTATATTCCTCTGTTGTATTTTTTGTTTGTTAGTTTATTATTCGTTTATTATTAGTATGCTTCGTTTCTGTTTCTTCCCTTCCGTACGCCATAAACCTTCCGGAACCGAAATCTTCTCTCATGTTGAGCACTTAAACGCTAAAGTTATCACAGATTTTGCGAAATTTGTTTCGATCGATCGTCGTTCGTGGGTGTGTTTGTGTGTGAGTGTGTTGTCTGTGTTAAGAGTTTAGGATGCGTTTCATGTTTTATCTGGTTTAAAAAAAAAACGGAGAGCTCGGTATGCTCGCAGACTCCCTCTCCCTTTCTTTGCACTCTCTAAGCTGCATATCTAGCAGGTGAATAAAAACGGGTGCGTGTATCTGTGTAGGTGTGACATTGCTTGCATTTACGTTCGACGTTGGACTGCGGCCTACCCCGTTGGGCCGCGTGCCATTTCTTTGATACAGTCGTTGTTGCGGTGAGCATGATGAGGCGACCGTCTGCAGCATGACTCTGGGTTCGATCGATGATGAAGCCATTGCTTGTTTATTGTACATATCTGGGAGGAAGGTAAAACGAAGTTGGATTAATATGAGGAGCCAGCGAGGTGGTAAGTACATGTTCACACACTTACGATTTGAAATGAACGTGAAATTCGATGGCTCATGCTCATCGATTTAACGGCGCTGGAGTGAATTTTCTCGTCTGTGGAAAAAAAAACAGGAAAAATAGTATAAATGTCAAACAATCGTCTCTGTACTAATTTCCTAGCCGGATTGCAAATTGTGAAATAATAATACATTTATAAATAATTTGTCTAGCAAATTGCATACTTTCAGGCTGTCTCATAAAGATACGCCCGAATGTATGCTATTCGAAGTACGAAAATTGCTTTATTAATTATCGAACCGAGCTTACCTATTTCGATTGCGATCGCCATTCCGCTTCTCCCTCTGTAAGAGTGTGGTTCGTTTTTCGGCACACACCAGAATGCTACAGTTTTCACCCTCCACCTAAAACAGAGTGTTTCCTACGGTTGGTAAGTTCGATGTGGTCTAAAGCAGAAGGGCGCGTTGGTCTTAAAAACCGCTTCGGAAAGTATCTGCTGCTTCTTCGTTTACTCTACTAAGCTTCGGCGCTGGCTGGCACCATCTACTGCTCTCTACGGTTCTATCCCGCACGATCTGCTTCCGTTCGCTTCTTTACAGCTTCCTTCGCAGTTCGTACGTGCCGGTGTTAGGTAAAGGTTGCGTTGAGTTGTTGAGACATGTTTAGCTAGTGTCGTTTTTCCTAAACTATTCTGACGATTTTGACGAACTGTGCACTACTCACAACATGCGCGCGGGCTGCAGGATTGAGATGAAGTGTTTTGTTCTCTGTTTCTTGTTTTATTTTGTTTGTTTGCTACCTTTTACTAATTGTCTGTAAGATATTTTTCCTTCATTTGTTCTACTTCTGCCAACTGTTTGCTGTGTTTTTTTGTTGTTGCTTTTTCTATGTTGTATTCTGTTTCACCGAGCTTCCTTTGTGGTTGCCTTTGTTTTTCTTTTTTTTATTTTTTACTTTGTTTGTGCATTGTCATAGGATTTCCTTCGCTTATCACAGACATTGTTGTTGTTGTTGTTTTACTTGTTAAAATCGATTCCTGCTGGGGGCGGTGGCTGGTGGAACCTGAAATGGAGCACCGAACCACGAAAATTAGTACACTAATATTTGAAAAAAACAGCATATATTACCTTATCATCAAACGTTTCCGTTGCCTTGATACACATCCAACTCATTATCTTTCGGATTTGTTGAGCATTGCTGTTTGGAAAAAAATACAAATAAATATAAGAAAATGCTCCTGAAAAGCAGAGAATCATTGCACGTACCGATTGTTTCGCTTCCCATCGCTTCAGTGCCGATTTGTACCGCTCAAACTCGTGACACCAGTCGGAGTAGATCTTCTGATAGTCGTTCCCTTTACTCGGCGCCGTACACCTGTGGGAAAGGAAGCGACAAAGACATTCTCAACGGTCGCCCTTAAAGCGCAAATGTCATTCGTGAAGCATGCTTACCGATGGGCGTCCACAATCAAGCTGAAGCTGCACAGGAGCGACCCGCCGAGATAGCAATCGTACCGGCCGCTGTCCGCCTCGTTGATCGCAATCACCACCAGCCCGCCCTCGGACGTTTCGATGTGCTTGGTGACGCTGTACCGCACCTCGTACCGGCCGCGTTCCTTCGAATGGTGGTACCAGGTGACCGGCTGGTGCTTCAGGATTTCCGGCACCCGCGCGAAACACCCGAGATGGACGCTCTGGCCGAAGGTGACGATGATTTTCTTCCGCATCACGTTCGTGTCGCAAATGTCCGACGTCCGGTTGCCAACATCCTGTAGCCGGACGTGTGTGAAACGAAGGGAGAGTGGGAAATGGGGTGTTAAAATGTGCTCTGTGTCGCGTTCGCTCGCCCGACCAGCGCCGGTTCAAACTTTCGTCCCCGGTCGTCGAATTTACCAATAATCGCGATTAAATTCGGTATCGCTATTTTTAATGCGATTAAGCCAGCTAGATAATCACCTCGTGCCCATACCATACCCCTTTTTCAATTAACGATAGTACGCGCTGGCGCCACCACGGGGACGGGTGGCCTTTCGACACCGCGGCCGTTCTTTTTCGGCCTGGTGACGATCGCCCCGTTATGACCCAATTCTAAAAATCAATTTCATCGTTATTGGAGTGATTGCACACGTCCGCACGATTGCTTTTATGGTTTCGGAGGTTTTCGACGGTGGGGATTGGTTTCCGGGATGGAGTGGCGGGTGGCGCCGATCGACCCTTCGAATCGAGCTAATGTACCCGCCGGGGGAGTAATTATTCTAATCATTGCACCTCACCGGCACCCCCCGGTCCGGAGTGTTGTGCCGGCCGCCCGGGGAAAACCGACCACACTGGTGCGTCCCAAAGCGCAATAAAATTGAAATCGATACTAATAAATACGTGTGCCGATCGTGAGCGGGCAGAGAGTAGATTCGTTTTTTTTATGTGCGCTCTCGAGCCATGATTGCTTACTAATGGAATCGAATGGGTCGATTGGGTTGGTGCGATGTAGCACGCCGGGTGGGTTGGGATTTTGTGACGGTTTTTTTCTCTTCTTCAGGCAGTTTTATTGGGGTTTGGGCTTGAATTTGCATTTGAATGCATTAATTGTATTTTGATTTGCAAGAGAGTAACCTGCGGTAATTTAACGATAATGTTCAAGTGAGGTTAAGGTGATGACATTTCAAGCCCATCACGCTAACGCCTATATTTAGGCAATGCAGAGAATATTGGTAAAATATTCAGTTGAAAAATTTAATCCAATTGACGTACGGTTTATAGTGTTTTATAACGTTTGAAAACTTAATATGTCATTGTAAAACAGTCTCGAGACACACTGTGGATTGGCGTGATAAGAAATTGTCCAATTTGATTAATCAGAGTTGCAGCATTAGCAACGTTTTTACAAAAAACCGTTTGACTCGAGCAAAATTTCTATTTTTTTAAATTAGATTTTGACTCAAACGATGTCAAATTTTTATTTCCAATCGCGCCTATAGCTTCTAAATATGTCTAGAGACTTATGAAAAACATTTTTTTAAAAGCGCCATCTTTTGTTTATTTATCAAATCATTTACTCCTGAAAGTATGCAACTCATGCTTGTCGGTGCTTGGATACCAGAAAAACTTGGCTCTAACTTTAAACTCACTTCGTTGTGTTGTTTCAGCGAGTAAACATTGTATCACCTTTTTGAAATGATCTTACCTGAAGGAATCCGAGTTGGTACGGTCTACAGCTGCCACTGTCCCGATCCCATCCACAGTAGGGATCCTGCACGCACCGGTAGCAGCTATCGTACCGTCGGTTGCACATGATCAGATCGATCTGCTTGATGCGCGAGTCCGTCCCAATGTACAGTGACTTGTACCGCTGGCTGAGCCGCATCACCTGAATCGGCTCGTTGGGCGCCACGTCAAAGATGTCCAGCAGCTTCGCCCGAGATTGGCCGTCGTGGAAGTACTGGACGACCTTGTAGATGCGGCCTTCGTTCGTGGCCAGATAGTACACCAGATACTCCTGGTTCAGGATGTCGATGCTGATCCTGTGTTGGTGTGGTGAGTTGCAAGTAATTGGAATAAATAAAAATTGTTTGCTTTATGAAGCCAAAATACTCACTTGTCGACGACGAGCTTTGTGAGGATGAGATCTCGCTTGTAAAATATGGGATTTCCATGGTCATGTCCAACGGCACGGTCCATCAGTGGGTGCGAGCGGATAAAGTTGAGCACGGCGTCGGGCAGCGTGGTCGTATCGTCCACACACGTTCCCGGGCGCGGTTCCGGAATTTTCGAACTCATTACCGGAAGCCAGGCGGAGTTGGACGTCGCTTGCTCCTTGAATTTACCTACCGAAAATTACAACAATTAACCCTTGCAGCTCGCGATTGCTCTCCATTCCGCCTGGATCCTGCGCGAAACCTACCGGCAAACGAGGAATGTATTTCACCCAAGCTGAAGCTGCACACGGCCGACCCGACCAGCCCGTTCGTGCTCGTCGTGAACGTCGCGTAGAACTTGGTCTTATCCGACGGCATCTGGTACACGTCCTGGATCTCGTTGAAGTAGAACGGAAACTCGCCCGAGATGCTGCAGTTGATGCGCGCCTTCAGATAGGTGGCCCAGTTCTGGTTGAGGATGTTCTTGCCGCCGGTGTCCTTCTTGCAGACGCG
>JXWZ01013833.1:0-19221 GCA_000956215.1 Anopheles farauti No. 4 | reverse complement strand
GAGTGACTCGCCAACGATATTATTAAACGAGTGAGATGTGCCCAAGCACAGGTTCGTTCTCGACTCATCACACGCTTCGTAGGAATTCGGGGTATCCCCAGTTTTTTTTCTGATCAATATGGTTTGCCACCGGAAATACCACAATGGTTGTCGCGAAAGGAAAAATAACCACGTCAAGGGGAAAAAACACTAACCACCACCAATCAGAACCATTTCGAACTACAGGCTCAATAATGCATAAATTGTGCTCCATTCTCACCGCGGGAAGGAAGTTAGATGCGCGTCACCGCATATGCAAATAAACACCGGAATCCATGCGCACGGTAATTCCCCTCGCCACGGGGGTTGCGGGTGTGACTAATGACCGATTGAACTTGTTTTTTGTATGCAGATCACAAACCGTGCGCAGTAAGATGTTGGCCGATGTTCCCACCCCAATGTCGCACGGGAAGTTCACACGTCCAGATGAACGGCTTCTTGACCCAGGGAACGATCTGCACGCAATAGGGTTGGCCAGTCGAACGACCACGCGGGGTTCACGACACGCCACCCGCTCTAGGGTGGATTTTAATTGAAACTTTGTTCCGGCTTGCAAAACAAGCAACGCGATTGCACCAGCATCATGCACGAGCCCCACCGCGATGGTCAGCTGTTCGGTGAGGCTTCCCCTGGGAGATGGTTGGAAAAACCGTTTGATTTAATTAGCATTCCACCTACGCGTGGATCTCGTTGCAGCTTGCGAACGGTGTTTGCACCACCACAACATACAAACAAACATTTCCTACAACCGCTTCAAGAACAAGTGTTTGCGAGAGGCACGTGCGCGCTCGCGCCCGATGACGAATGTTGCATAATGTATCGATCCATTAATGTATGCCTAACAACTCCCCCCGGGAGGGGGAGTGGATTGTGGGGTGGGATCGTTTTTTTTCCAAAGCTTCTGATCGATGCTTATCAAATCGCCATATGCGATACTGTATGACTTGCAAATGCTTATTAGCCATTGTTTAGCGGGCTAATTTCCGCATGCGAAAAGAACAAAAAACGGCCACATTTCTCAGCCCCCATCCGAGGTGTTGAAATTGGTTCAATATTTGAGCTAGAACCTTTAAGGGCTACTGCTCACTCATTTGCTCACCTCCACCATCGGGCAAATGGAACAAATTAGATGAAGATGTTAGGGGTAATGGCTGGCGAACGGTTTGCGTTGCGTCGAAAGCGCAACGCACCGGCATCCAGACGGAGCAATTAAATCATTAGACGGTTGTTAAAAATGAAGCTTAAAACAACTAATCACCGTGCCATTAGTGGCATCGGCTACGAACATGATGATCGCGATGTCGCGAGGGGTGCGAAGGTGCGAACAATGGGCCCGCTGGCTTCCCCAAACGGGGAAGTCGGTTTTGCTGTCGAAAACGGCCTTGAGTCGGGTTTAAGCGAACGGCGAAATTCTATTCGGCGAGCTATGCTAAAATTCGCACGGTTGAATGACCCAAGCCGTACCACGCGCCCCAAGCAGGTAGGCACGCGACCCAACCGTGTGCCCTTATCCCCGCTAGATGAAACCCGATCGGTGCTCCAATCGGATCCTTTATCCTACGGATGAATGTTCCGTCGGGTGAATGTCAAGGCCAAAGAGAATGGACAAACGTGTCCTTCCGGCGTTGTTTTGAAAGTTGTATCCCGTCGGGTCGCGCGGGTTGCGGGAGGACCGAAGGGAAACCGAAACGTTCTTGTCACACTTGTGACAGCTTGTCATAGAAGCTTCGCCGTTTGGCGTGATGTATACGTTATGCTGACGACAATAGTTAGCAACCTTGGGTAATGCAAAACGAATCCGATGTGGCTCGAATGTGTTCATTGGCTATAGCTTTTTTGTTTAATTGTTCGTGCTTAGATCAAGCGAAACGACGCACGACGAACGGTGTGCGTATCTGGACCGGATTCGTTCAAGGACTTGCGCGGTGCGTCGTCCACGTGCCGGAGTGGATTAATTTTTCACATATCTTCGAGACGATCGGTTCAGACGAAACAAACAAAGTAACGATCTTTTTTTTCTGTTTTCGCACGCCCTCCATCAATCCTTCCGAACACGCTCCCTGCAGCGGGTGATGGCGATGCATAATTCATCGATCATAGCACCATAATTGATTTATTTCTATTGCATACGACAGGCAGCCGCTACCGGCGCGATCGATGTAAGCGTGTGTGTGTGTGTGTGTGTGTGTATGGATGCTTGGTGGTACTGAGCGCTGAGCCTATGGTGTCCGAAACCTTTCGGTGCAATAGAAACGCTCGTGGATCAAGATCAGCCTGGTTTTGCTAAGCTATAGGTGTCGAAATAGCGTTAAGCTCAATCTCGATTGGGAGTTGGTCTAGCTCACCTTTGCCGAACGCGATATCGAGCCGTCCGCAAACCGGTCCGAGGTGTTGCAGTGGCGATTGCAGAGCCGACCACCACCTGCTAAACGGCGCCCGACGTGAAGTTCACACGAAAAATATATGCTCGTGTCCTATATGAGGATGGCTTCAGCATTAAATTGAGCTACAAATTTATTTAAATTGTTTGTTTGTAGCGTAATTTCTTATGTTGATTGTACTAAACAGCGACACAATCGTGGTAATCCACGATGCCGCCCGCTCCGCCCGGCCCGAAGTACCGCTTTGAGTGAACAAATCAGGGTTCCCCAAACAAATCGTTAAAATCTACGCACCGCTCGTGGCACTGCTTTTGATCGCAATTTTCCAATTAAATTATTATGAACGGCCATCCAAACCGTGCTGGTTGGCTTTCGACGTGTGGGACCTATTGAAAGTGCGCAGTTAATCGAATTACCAACCGCAGTGGGCACGCAACGCAACGCGACGTCCAAATATTAGCCCGTTTTGCGAAGAACAAATAGGGCCGCGGACGGTACACAAACCCGTCGCGTAGTAAAAGGCAAACCTTGGCATATCCTCGCTCGGGCACACATTCGGGCCGTGTTTTTTTCTTCTTTTTTTGGTTCAGTTCTTTCTAATGGGAAAATAACCGCCAATGCTCACTTTGCTTTTCATCCTATCCGGTAAGCGTATTACAAAAAAAAGGCCACCCATGGACGCACGTGCAGCCCGCGTTGTGTTGAGCCCACTTGGCCAGATCCACATTGTGCTGTGCTGTTTGGTGCAGGCATACAAATGTTAATTAAAATTTCCTGCCACCATGCGCAACTGACTGGCCCGCTTGTTATGTCGTGTTCGTATGATGGGTACGAATTATTCTCGAATTTGCAACGCTCTTTTTCCACGGCCGCAATGTGATCGTCATAGCGTGGTCGTTGTGCAACTGTAATTTAATAGAATTAGGAGCGAATCAAATTAGATGAGTATCGCTAGGAATCGTATGCACGCAAACAATGTCTTATTAGAATAAATATGCTAATCTACTAAATTGTGTTTGCGAAACGATCTTCCGAACCGTACCACCGTTCCTTGTACGCCTGCCAGACAGCTCCTTGTAATAATCAGACATATTATGAGCGGAGCGTTTCGAATACCAGCATAAATTTGTTTTGTTCTTTAACCTTCTGGTAGAAAAAATTCTTCTTGCTGGATGAAACAAATCCCACCGCTAATTTACTCGTCTGCAATCAAAATCCATCATTTGGCAATTACACAGCAGGCAATCCGCGATCTGCAGCATGTGCAGGATTGGAATGACTGTTACTGTCAATAATAGTTTGTACAACGTTTTTCGGAAAACCTGGTGTCATTAATGATTTTTTTTTTATTATTGGTTCGAATTACCATGGATACGGTTGCAACTGTTAAACCAGTTGATCCGAGTGGGCAAGGCCGCCCGGCACGGAATGCAGAACAAAATTATCTCGCCAGGAAGAATCCCACGCACAGTGGAGTGATCACGTGTAAGAATGTGTGTCATTAAAATAAAAAAAAACTTCCTCGATGAGCAAAAGTACGATGTTCTAAAAATATGCACAGCGAAACCTGTTGAAGCCCGTTGTTGAAGCCTTGATGCACTTGATGGCCTGAAGCGACCGACCGGGAATCGTGTCTGACCGGATCTTAAAATAGGATTCACTATTATGACGAAGATCACCTGGTGCCGGAAATATCGTCCGCCATCATACACGCTCCTTTCGACCGGACAAGGCCGGACACGGTGAAGGTGATGGAACGCCGTCCTAAAATAGCACATAAACAGGAACATAACCATGCATGCTCATGTAACTGACCGGGAGAAGACCGTTTAAAACGGCTTTAAAGCGGGCAGTGCTGCCATGCCGATCGTCAAGGTTTACTGAGACCGGGGAGTCCCAATTGATAGTTGCATTTACTAAATCGCTTATCCCGAGGGGAGAGTGTTTTTTTTTTCAACATGACTTTATCAATCAAACGTCGACAAATTGTCCACTATGCAGAAGGGTTGTGTTGCATGTTTTGTTGACTTTACACCCGGAGCGCCAGCGTGATACCGGAAGTAATCACCTGCAGACTCTCGCAAAGCGCAACGACGCTCGCGTGTCGCGTGCCAACAGCCTCAGCTAGGGTGACGTTCATCTCATTCGCTAAGGTTTCATCGCTTGGCATTGATTAGTGCACGGAAGCTTAAATTTTTGTGCAATCATTGTCAAATGTCGTCAAGGATAGCAAGGAGAACGGAACCAGAGCACATCGGCCCGTGGCCGAAAAGGAAGGGAATGCCCAACGCTATTCATCTTTAAAAATAAATTCGCTCGGCACAGTTTCATGGTCATCGGGCTACCGTCCGGTTAGCTGGAAGTGCCGAACGCCTCGCTGGGAAGCATGCTAAAGTATCGGTATTATTTATAGACGAAGCTCACCGGTAGGGACAACCGTGCGGAATTGCCGGACCTGCAGTGCTTTGCTTCCTCAATTTGTGTATACACCCCTTTGCCATTCGATGGCTGGAAAACCGATCAGCAAATAAACAGGCTAGTTTGCGAACTAATTTGAACCAAGGCAAAGGGATGGGCGCGGCAAAGGGATGCCTGGGTGTGTGATTTATTTGTTTTTTTTTTTCGTTTGCTCTTCAATTCGTTGTATTTTTTTTTTTGCAACTGCGCCCTCCGCAAATCACACTCCCAACAGCAGCCCAGTGGCCTCCACGTCCTTGAGATCGTAAGATGGTCTGTCGCTTTCAAGTTCACGCACGCCATCATTCTCGTTCGCGTATTTTCGACGGCCCACCGTCCGTGCATACGGGCAAGGTGCGGACACGATGGACGCAAAAGTAAATAAATTAATGAAAAATGCATTCACACTACCGTACTCGCCACGAAGCGACGGGGCTGGTGGTAAAAGCATCGTCACGAAACGAACAAGAAGTAGCGACTGAAAAAATAAAAAATAAAATAAAAACATACAACACGCGAACTAAAACAAGACACGAAAGCAAAAAAAAAAAAATCTTGCGACCAATCCATTCCAAACCGACGAGTTAAGCCGTGGCGCTGCGTCGGTTTGCCTTGACGTGCTCTGTTCTGTACTACATCAAACGATCGCCACCGATGGTGCCGAAAGTGAATCACTTCATCAGCATTGGGCGCGTGCCCAGCGGAAACGAAAAAAAAAAAAGAGCTCAAATACACCATGAATCTACCTTCTTGCTACTGCTTCCCACCATCAGCTGGACCGGACGCGCAATGTGGCGTGCCGCAACACATCGATCGGTAAGGACGATGGTTGAACCAGTTAGGTGGCACGCGCAGCGAATAAATTTATCGATTAAATTAACCGATCCCAAACCGGTCGGGTTGAAAGTAACATGTTGAGGGAGCTTAAAATATAACCTTTGCCGACAAGCGATCGGAGAAATGGAGATACAGGAGCGACAGTTCTGGTTAAGTTAAGTTCCACAAACATAATAGACAAGGCCGATTAAAACGGTTTAACGGTCGTGGAGCAGCGGGCGACACTAATTCCGATTTGCACAAATTATGTGCAGTTCCTTTGTCGTTCCACTATGGTGCCGCGCGCTAGCCTTGTCCCCCTTCTCACCGACACTTTTTGTTCCGTTTTCCGTTTCATTTCCAGACACCGTACCGGAAGGTAAAGAAAGCGTGCGTGATCCATTGCGCTAAGAAGAGGTGTTCCATCGAGTTGTGTGCCGTAAACAACCCCAAACGAAAACACCATGGGTACCTTGCCACAGCTGGCCGTCGTCAAGGGAAAACTGTGTCCCCTGCAGCCGACCTTACTGCATCGCACCTTCGAGTCCAACGTTGACAAATTCTGTGGAACCGATACGGCTCTCATCTACAATGGTACGTACCACCTACCGGTGGCACACCACCACCGCACCGAAAAACCTTCGGACATGATCTTCGATTTAACCGAAACGCCCACCCGTACACGCTAGAGACCGAGCGAAACTCGACGTGATCGATGTCACCGTGCTTGGCTGCCTTTGTGGATGCCACTTTTTCTTCTTTATGCTATGCTTCACCACCGTCCCTCCGAGCGTGAAGGATTGGTGCGTTTGTGGTGTTCTGTGAGCAGCAACAAAAAAAAACATCCATCATTTGGCTGAGCTTTTAATTTGTTCGTTCAACAGAACCGATTCTTTAGTTAAAATGATACAATTTAATTAATTAGCTTCTTGGTTGCTTTTCCATTCGCAGCATGTTATTATGACATGCGATGTAGTTTTTGTTTTTTTTTTGCAAAGCAACCTAGGCGATATGATGTACATGTTTTCATGTTTTTTGGAATGTTTTTCATCCTTTTCAAATGCGTTCTTAGGAAGAATGAATGAGTAAAATTTAACTCCCTTCATGCTAAAGGATGAAATCAGCTCCGCCATGTAGCGAGTTGATTGAATCTTTTTGATTTGTGTAACTTGTAAGCGTTACTAGTCGTCGCTGGAATACGTTTCTATCGACTAGGAAGATATTTTGAATAAAAATTTCTGTTTTTCAGCATATAATACATTCTTTGCAAAAACTTCTTCTACCTCAACTGACAACTTTCTCCTAAATAAAGTTTTGAATAATTGCAATCGAGTGAGAACTCAACTCAAACTCGACTTTGAATAACATTCTGTTTTGATACTAACTCTATTCTCAATGTATGATTACCCCCAGCGATTTTATGTCATATTAGTGAGGGTTTGTGAGAAATTGCAAAATATTAAAGTTGAATACGATATGAAGAATATTGAAGAAAATACGCTTACGAAGAAAATAACTCCATAATGAAGCCATTCCTATGCTTAAAATGGCTTGCTACATGAATGAATTTATTTATTTATTTCAATTTTATTT
Source organism: Anopheles farauti No. 4 (assembly GCA_000956215.1). NCBI lineage: Eukaryota > Metazoa > Arthropoda > Insecta > Diptera > Culicidae > Anopheles > Anopheles farauti No. 4. Next base: position 11,935 of record JXWZ01013833.1, on the reverse strand, counting down.
TATAAACCCAGCAGACGACATTGGCAAAATCCGTTGCTTGGAAAGTGCATCATTTTAACTGACTTCACTCGGAACGGATATTACTTTGCTAACGTTTTCCATTTTTCCTATTTCCTTCACACATATATTTCGTAACGATAAGAACACGCCCCACGGATCAACTACTTTCATTGTGGCAACACTTGAACGCAACCTTGTATCTCAAACGATCGCCCCACTAATCGTAATTAGAATGTCTTAGAACAGTCTTCGCAAGCAATTTTCCGATACCAAATTCGGAGCCCGTAGCCCCGCGCGGACGGGCAGCCGTGCATAAATTATGCACATATTAGTTAAACTAGCTTCACCTCGATCGTACCGCTAATGTCAATCGTCGCACGGGCTCAACGAAATATGGCCGAAAAGAAGTACACGTACAGGGGGCCTCTGCCTCTGCAGAATCTGGTACGCAGTTTCAAAGGCATCATATCTGGTGCGGCGGCAAGTGCCGGTCCGGTTTTACTGCTGCCTACCAGTGTGCTACCAATTTCGCTTAATGTGTTCCTTTCACACTGGATCGTTAACTGGCTTAAGATGCGTATGGCTTGGCCAGTAGCAGACCACTGCCTAAGGGTAGGGTCATGCCTACCGAACTGAAACCGAAGGCCTCGACTAAGTTCGTGGTTTAAATAGCGCCAGCCGCAAAAACAAAACAACAGCACATCAGCCGTGCAGGCGCCCGAAATGTGCGGACCCTGAATTCTAGTTCAAGGTCAAGAAAAGCGAACCTCCTCCTGCTCCCGCCGCCTAAAGTCTACACACTACAGGCACGTGGGCAATCGCTGTATCGACGCCGTTTTCACCGTTTGCGCAGCGTACGTTACCAACGCGAGTTTCCTTTGCGCCACACCGCTGACCGTGAGCGACCAGCTGGGTGTTGCTTTTTCCTCCTCTTTCTGTTTCTGTTCGTCATTTCATTTTTCCTTTTCGCGCGCTCTTGGTGTGCAAGGTGGTGAAGAAGTGTGCCACGATCGCGGTCCGCCGGTGGGACGGTCGCGAAGATCACCAAGCGGTTACCCAATGTTTGCTGCCACCGAGCAATGAGCACGAACAACGAGTGTTTGCGGTAGCACCGCCACAGTGAAGCGGGAATGTTTGGGCCACAAACCACAGCGTCCATCGTTCGGGTGCAATTTCGAAGGGTTAGTCGATCCGGTGCAGCGTACACCCAGCCAGGGCCATGTCTGCGCACGGACGGGCGTATTAGAAGCAGCCCGCCCTGGGGGCAAAATTGACCGGACCGGGTCTCTCGATGGGTGATTCACTTGCACAACACTTGTGGTACTTTTTTGCGCGCGATTTTTTTTTTTTTTTGCGCAATCTTGCCTCATTACAATCATTACCTTTCGGGCCGGTGGCTGCCAACTTTGGAGCACATTGGTGCTGCCAGCTTTGGAGCACATTAGCAAAGAACTAGCGGAGCAAGCAGTGAAAATGAACACAAAATCTATCAAGAATGCATATCCGTTTCCGATACAAAACAATTGCCCATTGAACGTTTGCTCGTTGGTGTGCAAAGTAACGAGAAAAGCTGTGAACAAAATATGACGTTTTTTTTTTGTTGTAAAACATCAGCTTCATCAGAACTTGACCGACTAGAGAACATGGTACATTGTTCTAGAACAATGACGAGATCCAATGATACGAACCAGACCCACAACTAACCTTGTAGAATGGCTACTAATTCTCCAACGTCCATTAAGCATCGCATCTTGTGACATCCGTCAGAGTGATAACAATGTGCAATTCGCTTTATGTTCCCCAGACGATGGACGCGGCGAGGTGCAGATTAACTATAACGTACTCAACTCCACCGCGAACCGATTGGCCACGGCCATGTTGAACCGCATCAAGGATCACTTCCACTCGCAGCCCAACACCGACGGTGACTACATTGTGGCCGTGTGCATGCACCCGACCGATCGGCTGGTAACGACGCTGCTCGCAATCTGGAAGGCCGGAGCCGCCTATCTGCCGATCGATCCGACATTCCCACCGAACCGCATCCAGCACATCCTGGGCGAAGCAAAACCGGCCCTGGTCGTGTACGATGACGATTACGACAATGCGGCCATCTTCGGGAAGACGCCCGCCATCAACTACGCCGAGTTGCGCAAGCGAGCGAGCGAACTGACCAACGCCAACATCCGCTCAGAGGCGATGCTCGGCAAGGGCAAATCTCAGTTGGCCCTGGTACTGTACACGTCCGGTAGTACCGGTGTGCCAAAAGGTAAGAGGCGAATATTCAGTACCATTAGGAGTATGACTATAACGTTCCTCTCTCTCTCTCTCTCTCGCCCAATCGTAGGTGTCCGTCTCAATCATGAAACCATCCTTAACCGTCTCCAATGGCAGTGGAGTCGTTTCCCGTACTCGCCAACCGAGCGTATTGGCGTGTTTAAGACGGCCCTCACGTTTGTCGACTCCGTCACCGAGATTTGGGGTCCACTGCTGAACGGAATGGCCATCGTCGTCGTGCCGAAAAAGATCACAAACAATCCGGAAAAGCTGGTCCAAGTGCTAGAGCGCTATCGCATCGAGAGGTTGGTGCTTGTGCCGACACTCCTCCGCTCACTGTTGCTCTACTTGCCTCTCCAGCAGCAGCAGCAGAAAGCCACTAATGACTCGAAGCTGCTGTACAGCCTACGTATCTGGGTGTGCTCGGGTGAACCGCTGCAAATATCACTGGCCCGCGAGTTTTTCGACTACTTCCAGGAAGGCGTCCACCAGCTGTGCAATTTCTACGGTTCAACCGAGGTGATGGGCGACGTAACGTACTTTGTGTGCGAGTCGAAGAAACAGTTGGAAAATTACGAAAAAGTCCCGATCGGCTACCCGCTTGATAATACCACGATCTATATCATGAACCCGGACTTGCGCCCGGTGCACACGGAGGAGATTGGTGAGCTGTACGTGGCGGGATTGAATCTCGCCGAAGGATATGTCAACGGACGCGATCCGGATCGCTTCATCGACAATCCGCTAGCAGTGGATCCGTCGTTCAGCCGGCTGTACAAGACCGGTGATTATGCGTCGGTTAGCAAGGGATGCGTGTACTATCAGGGTCGCATGGACTCGCAAATCAAGATCCGGGGTCATCGGGTGGACCTGTCCGAGGTGGAGGCAAATCTGCTCGGTTTGACCGGCGTCGACAAGGGTATCGTACTGTGCTATCATGCAGGCGAAATCGACCAGGCACTGCTTGGATTTGTGACGCTGGAACAAAACAGCCACTTCCAGACGGGTCTACAGGTGGAGGCAGCACTCGGTGACAAGCTTGCCCACTACATGATTCCGCAGGTGGTACTACTAGAAACCATTCCACTGCTCGTTAACGGCAAGATCGATCGTCAGGCACTGCTCAAAATGTACGAGAGCACCAACAACAATGGTAAGCGTAGGGAAGCATGAGGAATCAGGTGATATTCCACAACAAACAAAAAACAGATCTAACAGTTACGTTTCCTTTTCTGCAGATGACACGCAGATCGAGATCGAGTATGACTACAGCAACGTTCCAGCCAGCCGTATGACCATGGCGAAGGATTTGTTCGAAACGGTCGGACAGGTGATTGGCCGTTCGACGCGTGCCAAGATTTGTCTGGCCAGCAACTTCTACGAGCTCGGTGGTAATTCGCTCAACTCGATCATCACCGTGACGCAGCTGTGTGGTAAGGGCTACCCGATCAGCATTACCACCTTCATTGGGGCAAAGAATTTGGGTGAGATTCTGGACAAAATCTGCGCCGATGAACGCGAACTACGCAACCACGATCTCCAATCCAATGGCAACGGCAATGCTGCAAGTGATTTCGATTATCGTATGCAGCTGACGGCACATCCGTTGGCGCTCGAACACAAGCATGACACCATCAAGTAAGTTGTCGATGGGTGGCGCGTACAATGGTGCGCTTACGATACTAACTTTGTTCGGTACTTTTCGCACCATTACGCAGCATCATCACATCAAGCTTCTTCGAGAAAGCGGACCTGGAACAGTGGCTGAAGCCGCAGATTTACGAGACGGACTACCGGGACATTCTGGAGGATATCTGGACGGTACTGATCGAGAAGGGACTCAGCTTCATCGTCAAGGATGATACCGGACGCTCGGTGGGTGTTTCACTTAACTTTGATGCGCACGATGAACCAGAGGTGACGGTCACCAGCAAACTGATCATCGTATTCGAGTTCCTGGAGTCCGTCGAAGGACCGATTCGGTAAATAATTTATCTGCTATCTTACTCACCCTATTGGGATGTTGTTGACACCAGTGTCTGCTACACGTTTCTACAGGGATAGCCGACTACCGCAAGGTAAAAACCAGATTCTTCACTCGTTCATGATGGGTACGTGTGCGGAACTTTCGGCGCAGGAAAACATCGAGGCTATGCACTTCATGGAAAGCGAAGTGTTGAAATTGGCGAAGCGTAGAAACTTTGCCGGCATTTTCACCACCAACACGAACCCGCTCACGCAACAGCTCGGCTCGAACGTGTACAACTACGAGACGATGCTAGACTATCAGGTGAACCAGTTCGTATACAGTGCGGACGGTACGCGACCGTTTGCCGCGGCTCCGGACAGCCAACGGGCCGTGGTGCACTGGAAGGACATTCGGTGTTGAGGAAGTTGGTGTTGCACGTCCCACCAACAAACTGCGTTGTGTAAGAGATAGAACTAGGTCGTTAGGTTGCAAGTATGCTGAACTAAGTTATTTAATTTATGAACAAACACTGAACGTTGTATCTCCTGCGCACAACATCACCCACGTGCCCGCATCGAAGCGGGTTCGATCGCTTTCTTTCTATCTTCAAACTCCACAACACAGCCTACTTTTTACACACTCGGTACGGGGCTTCCAATTCCATGTGACGGTAAACACAATCGTGATCAGTAACCTTAAGAGAACAGTATTCTAGTGGTAGTAAGGGTAACATAGGCTCGCTATGACCGATGAATTGATTGCATCGGTCAAAAAAAGTTCAGTAATGCTCTCTATCTCCGGAACCAGAGTAGACGACATGCGAGCCCAGGAGCGGTAAGAACAACATGTGATTGAAAGCTTCGCACCGCGAAGTGGAAATAGTGTTCCTTAAGGCTTAGGGACAGGTTCCAAAGGTAACATGTTACGCTAAACGCAATGAAGCTATTTAGGTAGTAAGTGTAAAAATAATAAAAAATATCCCAATAATGGTGCTACAAAAAAAAAGCTTTAAACATATTTCTCCTCTATGTCGACTTTGTCGACTTCGTTTCATAGTTCGTTGGAAGATTGTTCAACGCTTTTCAAAGCCTTTTATTATTGGGTTGAAAAGTTCTTTTTCAGAAACACTACATAACACGCAGCATTAGTAACCTGTCACCACCATTTTCCTTATCTACTTATTGTTAACTGAAACGCTTCTTAGATTTTCTCGTGTATAAACATTGGTGCCTCTTTTCTAGGTATGATATTTCCAGTTATACGTATACAGTGCCTGTTCTAGCGATTAGCTTTATGTGTATTCAAATTTGTCTAGCACTGAAAGCTGCCGTTTCATTGTTTATTTTTTGTCTAGAGGATAATCTACGTTCGCTTGTCGCTCGTTCGCTCGTTCCCTTGTCTGAAGATGATCTAAATTAACCTGATTTCTCAATTAATAAAAATTAGTTTATTCTTTACAATTATCCCATATGTTTCGCGGCGGCATGATCATATCCAATATTTATGGTTGTGTGTACGCATATATTTAGATATCTCTTTTTGTATTTTGATACAGACGGTAAAATAATAGTTCATAACACTTATTTCTCCACCGTGAACTAAAATGCATCTCGGCTATACATACACGAACTTTCATTACATAGCAAGATCTAAAGTCTAAACTTAAAGCAACTAGCGATTAAAGCAAAACGCCACTATACTGTACTATTGTCTTGAGAATGTGTGGGGCGACAGCATAAGCTTTTTCACTGCCATCGACGCACAATGATGAGAAAAGGAAACTGGAATATGTTAAACCGGATGCGATCAATACTCCCCGCAGCGCAACATATTCCCCGCACACTGTACGCTCTCATTGCATGCGGGCGAAATTGCTAAAGCTTCTAACAAATGCGCCTAAAACACGGTGCTTCTGCATCTCCATTTTCACGCTAGTGCTATGCTGTTGATTATAGATACAGTAAGTCATTTTTAGTTAGTTTCCAAGATTGCCCAATATGTACACTGGAGTGACTCGCATCTGCTATTGCATTGGTTATTTCGAAAACTGAATAAAACGGAAACTACTGTACATATAATTATACACAAACTACCATCCGATAGGAATCAACGTTCGCATGGTTGTCGAAACTGATCGGGTGAAAAACAAAAAATACATACACAAAAAATCTACCTATTTTTATCTCATTTTTCGCACAGACAGAACAGAGCCCAATCATAAAGCTTGATTCTTCGAATCTTTCTGCAAAAGCTTCTATCGTGTACTCCGTTACGTTGACTTATCAATCGTGTTCCATACACTGATATATACCCTACTTTTTTATCGCACATATAATTTGTCTAAGAATTGTATGTGTGGGTATTTTCGTTTGTTTTCTCTTTTGTTTACCTTTATCGATAATTTCCATCGTAACCCAATTCCTGACTGATAGCTGCAACAGCACAAAGCAGTTTTTGTATAACCCTTTTCCTTTTTCATGAATATTCCTAGGACTGAATGCGTCTCAAGCTAGACACACATCGATGATATTACTTCCCTCATTTTGCTATGATTTTTTTTATTTTATTTTGGTGCACTCTATACTAAATATTAAATAACTACCGAATTCTGCTGACCAGTCGCTGAAGCCGTCCCACTGCCGGCACCGGATGCACCGGCCGTGCCACTCGTTGCCGTCGTATCACTACCGGCAACTCCACCTTCGGTGAGCTGCTGCGATTGGTCCACCTCGCGATACTTTCGGAATGTTTTCCACTGACCCGTGTTGTAGTCGAGCGTGATGAGCGACTCTACCAACATTAGGGCCGTTCGGTCGTCTTGGTGTACTTTTTCCTGCAAGTCAAAACAATACCAACATACAATTAGAAACGTTCAATGTGAAGAGTTGTCTCTTTTGATGGTATACAGCACATACAATGCTTTCGTTCAGCTTGATGGTGACGATGTTTTCTGGCGAAGGTCTTGGGTTGTTGCGGTAGCCAGCCATGAAACCGATGATTATAGCTTTTTCCAACCGTGAAACGCAGTTGGCACGTTTGAACATATCGTGTGCTTCCATGTAATACTTGCTCTGCAAAAAAAAAAACGAAACATATGACAATTAAAGTATTTCTTGACAGTACAGATAATTTAAAACTAATAAAATGAACGATTCGGTTATTGTACTTCCTATTTCCATTATAATTAACCCGCTACAAGCAAAAAAAATATCTTCATAGCTAAGGATTCTATCAGAATATGCTGAGTACCATTTTAAAAAAACATTCTTTGCTTTACTAAGAGCAATGAAAACCCCAGAAGCATGTTAAGTATTCTGGTATTAAGCCAAGGCTAGAGATAATTGAGGGTTTTTTGTTTGTGTTTGTGATTACGTTTCTTGTTTAACATGTACAATATAGGAAAATACACTAAACTCTATTTCTCTACTTATGCTAAGATACGATTGGTTTTGAGAATCCTCTGATCCGCCAACCTTATTCTTTAAATTGGATGTTTCTTAATTCGTTTCCAACTACAAACATTGATATATTTGTAGATTGATAAAATACACTGAAATACTCACAGAAATGGAAAGTCCTTTCCTAGCGCCCGGCTGTTGTTGCGCCTGCCCCTGTTGTGATTGCTGCTGTTGGCCACCACCTTGCGATTGCTGCTGTATCGTAACCGTGGTTCCTTGCTGCTGTTGCACCTGTTTCACCTGCGCACGCTGCACCTGTATCTGTTGGGTTTGGGCTTGCTGCTGCTGAGGCTGCTGGACTAGCTGAATGGTCGTGCCGCCGGTTCGCTGCGAACCCGGTGCTTGGAATTGAATTGTATGCTGCTGCTGAGACTGCTGTTGCTGCTGTTGTTGTGGTATTTGTGTGATGATCGTACGCTGACCTGTCGCGGCCGCCGTTTTGAGCAACTGTTGCTGCTGCTGCTGTTGCCCAACGACGGTAGATTGCTGAATCGTTTGCACCAGCTTCGGTTGACCTCCAGGCCGTTGGATAAGCGTAATTCCTTGGGGCAATATGCTTTGCACATTGTTCGTTCCGCTGACGGGACGGAAAATCACCTGCTGCTTCACTTGTGGCTGCTGTTGTTGCTGCTGCTGTACCTGCTGCTGCGAGATATTCGTTATCAAAGCCGGTATCGTGGCGGTTTGCTGCTGCTGCTGCTGCACTACAGTCGTGCCTTGCTGCTGTCCACCGGCCGGCTGTATGACGACCGGCGTCAGCGCTGGAATATTCTGATGCAGTGAGCTGGTCGGCACGAGTGCAGGAATTTGACTTAACTTTGTGTCCGTCTCGGTTTTGATTAATCCTGGCGGCCCCGTAAGGATCGTTGTACCACCCAGACCGGATACATTTTGCAGCGGAATCTGCTGGTAGACAGTATTGCCGGATGCGTCCACCGTTTGTATGATGACGCCCTTCTGATTCAGCACATTCGATACGTTGGCCGCGTTCGTCACGTAGAAGGTGTTACCGCCCTTCACATTCGGTGGCATCACAACTTGCGTGTACTTTGGCTGCTGACCGACTGCAGCGGCGGCTGTGGCTTGTAACGCTTGTTGCTGTTGTTGCTGCTGCTGCTGCTGTTGTTGTAATTGCTGCTGATGCTGCAGAATCTGAGCGACGGAGCTCGTCATACCGGCCGTGGGTGGATTTTGTGCCGTTATCGTAATGGTACGTTTCTGAGGGACAGCCGTGGGTGTAATTTGTAGCTGACTCTGCTGTCCACCCAGTTGTTGCTGCACGGGCTGAATGTTTAGTATCGTTGGTTGCGTCGAGCCGGGTGGCATCTGGGTCGATATTAGTGGGGGGATATTTTGCATCAGCTGGCTGTTGTTCAACGAAACTGTAGGTGCGGTTTTGATTTGCACAATCCTGGTCGGTTGCGAGGCTGATTGTTGGCCCTGTACTTGAATCGTCTGCTGCTGCTGTTGCTGTTGCAGAAGCTGCTGTTGATGCTGAGCTCGCGAAATCGTCGTCGTTAGTGTGGGCGTAGCTGCAGAGCTCACACTCGAAACTATCCGCTGAATGTTGAGCTGCTTGCCAGGTGAAGTTGTGTTTAGCACGTACGAGGTTAGTGGGGTTTTCTGCTGTATTATTGTGGCACCACCGGCCGTGGTTGTTGTACCCGGTTGCACCTGTTTGGTGGTGAACAGTATATTACCACCTCTATTAATTATGGTCGTAGACTTTGGAATGGAAGCGTGCAAGGTTCCGGGCACGATCGATTCGGACGAAATGATTTCAATTTTCTGCTGTGCGTTAGTGTTGCTGGTACTGGTCACGGCCGCAGCAGCCGCTGCAGCTGCACTAATTGTCTTGCCCGTAGATTTCTGGATTATTTGCACCCCTCCCGTTGCTGCCGTTTGCGTCTGCAGGACCGTCTTTGTCTGCTTCGGTGTCAACGGTACTGTTCGTACCAACGATGGAGGTTGGGAGGATAGCGTCACTATAGAATTGCCAATCGTACCAGTGGCGACACCACTAGTTTCCGTTTTAATAACCGTTGCGGACAGGGTTTTCGTTGTGGGATACGCTAATGGAGGTGGTGCTGAGCTTACACTTGGCACAGAACTAACCGCTATCGAAGTAGGCGTTGCCATACTAATGGCTTCCTTTTTCACCTCCTTCATCTCAACGTCTTCCTCCTCCTCCATTGCCGTGGATATCGTCTCGGAGGACGCAGTTTGCGGTTGCTGAGGTTGTTGAGGTGTGCCGCCTATAGGTGGTTGCGTTGGTTTATGTGGCGGTGATTGAGACGCTTGCTGTTGCTGCTGCTGTGGCTGTTGAACTTGACTCTGTGATGCGCTGGCAATAGAAGTTGACATAATGCTAGACGCTGTATCTTTGTTGCCCGATGTGGCTGGCATCGGTGTCGCAGGTTGACTGTACACTGTCGATGGCGCGGTTAAACCAGCCGCATAATCTGGCGTTGTAGTAACCGTAGGGCTCGAGCTAGGCGGTGTTGCAGCAACCGGTTTCGTGTCGGTCACACTTTGGCTCTGCTGCTCGGCAACCTTCTTCGCATGCTCTTCCTTTTCCTGCTCCCGTTTGCGTTTTTTGGCTGCCGCATAACCCAATGGTTGTTCGCCAATCTCAAGCAGCTTAATACCACCGTCCTTTCGTCCCGCGGGCGTTCGGCTCATCGCAGGCCGCGACTGTCCGGGAGTAGTCGGCGGCGAACGAAAACCACCGGTTGGTACGCGCGAAGGAATACCTTTGAGGGGTGTCGTGTCGGTCATCTTGCGTGGGATGCCACGCGATCGCAAAGGCACTGTCGGTGCAGATATCTTCTTGAGGCAGCTCTGTGCATCGGAAGACTTTTGAAGCAGCTCCGCACGTAAGGCCGCACTTTTCGGTTTACGTTTCAAGGTAAAATGTTTCACTGGCGTCGCCTGCTGTCCGACAACAGACACGAGCGCCGATTTGTTGAGATACTGACACTCGAGTGGCAGCATACCGAGGTCGGCGTTTTTCACCACCAATCGCCGCAGTTCGTTTACCATGTCTGTGAAAATGGGACGCGTCTCTTCGTAATCGGAGATCTCTGTGTTCAGCGAACCGGTGGTCGGGAGGGTTTTTATCGTTTCTGCAATCATCGACACCCATAACTCCGAGTCAAGACCAGCAACTTCAATCACCTCTTCCAACTCAGTTTTCCACTAAAAAAAAACACAAACAAAAGTTAATCATTATTAATGCTCGAACAACCGCGTCTAAATATTTTCAAATGCCCGTAGACTTGTGTAAAACCCGTCGCCAATAGATGGTTTCGAGAGTGTCAGGCTGTTGTCGTTATTTTGTTGTTGTTTATGTTCCACATCAGAACACACACATTCGCATCCTGCTTCACTATAGCGCCTCCTCCCCTGATTGATCTACCTGGAGTGTGTTTGCTTCAGATATAAATGCAATATAGCCAGAGTCCCTAGGAAGATTTCTTCGTCAAAACCAATCCTGCACATCCGGCTAAACGTTTCAATTCGCAATTTTGCTGTTTCGCACCTGCACAAACGCGCTTGCAATATCAGCAAAGCCAGTATTTTTTCCGACAAAACCCGCGACCAGAACTATCGACAATCCGGCGCAACGTTGTCGTCATGGACTCGTGCCATCCCTTTCGCACGCTTACCTCTTCGACGATCCGTCGCGGAATTTGGAAAAAACTCAACAGCAGTTTCAGCTTAACCTGCGTCTGTAGGTCTGGAAAACACTCCTTTATATTACGTAGCACTTCCTTGTTCAATTGCGACGTAATCGAGCCACTAATCCACGAATCGTTCGATGTTCCAAGCTTATTGTGTAGCCACAGAGAAATGTCGCTATCCCGCACGTTCGCCATCTTGAAAAAAACTGAAGCCGATTGTAGTGATGTCCGTGCGTCGACCGCCTATTGCAGCGCTACCCACGGAAGAATCATGAGCTAATAGTGTCAAAAATTGGCGTTTCAAATTAACATTGGGTACTTTAGCGGTCATTATACTCATATCAATAAATGTTTATTATTTATTCTTTTTTTTAACGATTGCTTATTAGGGTGGTGTCACTGCTCCATCGCGCGCGATTTCGTCGCGCGTGGTGTCAAATTTTGTATGGATTTTGACAGAAAATATCGCCGAGCGATTTCGTCGCGCGACGAAATCAAAAAAGTTTGTTTCGGTCGTTCGTCGCCGAGCGATTTTTTCTGTCAAATTG
>JXWZ01013832.1:0-17051 GCA_000956215.1 Anopheles farauti No. 4 | reverse complement strand
GAAATTTGATGTAAGTGAACTGTGTGTTGAATCGAACGAGTTGAACATCTGATTTATCTTCAGCATTAAAATGTTAAAACCTATAGCAAGAAAAAGCTTCACGCTTATGTCTTCTGGATTCATTGCTTGTTAGAATTCGTTGAATTTTAAATTAGACTTTAAAATGTTTGTATACAATTTTATCATTTTGCTGCGATAAGGCTTATGCGAATCACTTACAATTCATCAATCTACCAATATAGATTGACCAAGATCAAAGAACATCACTGGATGAAACTGGTGCTTTGCGTCACTCCTTTCTAACATCCTATGCGCGTGTGTGCGCGGGACCCGATGCAAATGAGCTAGCACGTGCGTGACAGCACTCAATGAAAATAAATGCCCACCATCCTTCCCTGAAAAATGTGCGAGAAACGGGCGCGTGAAAATTGAAATACACGCAACATGTTCTTGTGGTGGGCCCGCCGAACAACGCGGTTGAGAAAATGCAACGAAACGGGAAAATTTTTATTCGTACACTCTTGTTGTTCGTTGCCCGTTCTGTTGCTAGAGCATCCTGGAAACTGGTACTGACGCCACCGGATAACCACGTCGTCGGAGGTCACTTTTCCAAACTGAAATAAATCATAAAAGATCCGCACAATATTGCAAACTTCCGCTCCGAAATAGTGTGATTTATTAAGTTACGACTTCGGGCGACTTTCCGGTACTCCATCGCCGCATCCTTTTACCGCGCCGATACCCGAAAAAAAGAAACGAAATACCCGAAGAAATCTATCTTTGTCGAAGAAGACGTGCGCACGGAGAAGGAGGAAGGGAGTCTACGTAGAAGCCGTGTTAGGAAAAATGGCACAAAATTAGCATATCTTACAAGCGCGCGCGTTATCTTTCGTGGCGCGACAAATTTGCTTCCGAGACGTCACACTTGACCGATTCTTCCTGCCTCCTCGCCTACACTATCTATCCGGTGTATCATTGAAAAGCCCAAGGTTAGACTATGGTTGCTATGTGACATGTGGAGAAGGTGTTACTGCAGCGCGCTTTAAGTGCGCGTAAAAAATTTTAACTTCGGCCATCACTAGCTACGCTATTGAAAACGCAAGTTCATTATTCAGTTCATAGTCGTTTATTGTTCGTATTAAAAAAAAAACAGTTCATCATTTCAAGAAATCCTCAAATCTAGCTTATGCTCCTACCTCTGCGGACGTCAAGATACTTCTATTTCGATGTAAATACGCCTGTTGCACACATATGCTAACCGGCTTCTTGAGGCTTCTCACACACCGAAATAGGTTAGCCATTTTGCTCGTAAATCACTCACACTTGTATATTCTTAGAAAATTCTTCTTAATGTACATACTTTATGGTTCTTTTACAATATAAAAAAAATCCGAGAGCCTTACCAGTTCAACATGACACACATAGACACACAGACGCAAGCAAGGATAAGCTGGCCACGAGGTCGAGGCAAACGAGAAAAAGCGGGTTTTCTTTAGTGTCGGTTTTAAACATGCCATGTCTAGCACGCTAAACGCGCTGGTCGATGCAAATATTAAGGCCCTGAATGGTTCTGTTTTTCAGAATCGCTGTGCAAAATTTGCAAATTTGCAAAATGCAAACTTGAGTACTATTTATGTGTTTCCTAAATCCCTACACATCTGTTTTGTGTTTCTTAACAGTTTTTCGTTTTTGCAGTGTTTTTTTTTTTGGTCACAGCTAAAGGTTCCAACAGTTTTTGGTATCGTCCCAGTTTACTTGAAGGCTCGCGCAACACAGCTTTGAGCTATAAGAAGTCGAGTGACTAATCTTCTCCGACGAGACGCCTGTATAAGCTTGTATTGCTGATCACACGGGACGAAATTTCCGTGGACACTATACGCGCTAGTTGACACTTGTTGCCCAATAAATAGCTTCCGATAATCGTTAAATAATTTAAAGCAACAGCAACAGTGCGTCCCTAACGCGATAGCAGAAAAATACGGATAGAAGTAAAATACTGTCTTCATTAAGGGCACATCTTAGAACAGCATAACACTGGGTGCTGGAAACTTTATGGCATCATTAGGTCAGTTCCAAGTCTTCTCACGAGCGCGGAAATGAGTCATGAATAAAAAAGAGTGTTCCCCGTCGGTGTCAGCACTGCTTCAAAGGTCCGTTGATTGGATCCCGTTGCATCGCGACTGGAACAGAACGCGCCGGTATTTGGCGCCGCCCGGAAAGATGTGCCCGAGCTTCACGTCGATCGCCCGGATTGCCAACATTGTAAGGTCTGGTAGAAAGCCTGCTATCAGTATCACAATACTGAGCAACCAAAACGTCATCGACGATAGGAGGTTGTTGTACACCTGCAGCATAGATCCGTCGTAGTTGCTGTGTGGCGTTTAAAAGATGTTATTGTTAAAAATTAATAAGAAAATAGACTTAAACAACCAGCGAGCTATACTCACATATTCAACAGATTGTACACAAAGGTGGTACCCATAAAAGCGAAAATCGACAACAGGACGGTCGCGATGAATATGTATGATTTGTAGATGGACTCCAGCAGCAGCTTCAGGTTGACGAGCACAACGACGTTGTGGATGATAACTGTACCGTAACAGGAAAAACTAGCGGTCGCAGGCCAGTTCGCGTACAGTGCCGGATTGCCGTTCCAGACGGCATACGTGAAGAAGTAGATCACGGAAAAGTGATAGATACCGAGCAGTATCCAGCCGATGAAATACTTCCATGCGTACTGCTTGTTGCCGGCAACCTTCTGGTATAGGGCGGGATTCCTGTTCGATAAGGGAAGAATATTAAGATGTTAGATGAGTGTCCTAGAGCGCATAACACCTTCGCGCCATACTTAAGTAGCGTCGGCTCTTGGTACGGTTTTTCGGTGAGGGCAAGCACCAGTACCGGTATCGCCGTGTAGACGACGTTGTAGAGCGTTAGGAACAGCGAGTCGTACACTGACTGATTGGAGAAAAGACTGTGAATCTGGAAGTACAGTTGAACGCCCATAAACACGAGGTTCTTGTAGAAGAAATATAGCACCAGCACGGCAAGCCGTGTGCTGAAATAGTGGCCGTGCACGAGTAGCAACTTCCGTAGCATGCAGAACTTGGCGAACGCGTAGTCGGCACAGCGAGCGGCTTGGCGACCCTCGCGTCCAACAATTCCCAAACCGACGTGAGCTTCTTGTATCATCGACACATCGTTAGCACCGTCCCCGATCGCGGCCGTCACCGGGGCATTCTCGGACGTTTTCATCAACTGGACCACCTCACACTTTTGCAGCGGGCTTAACCGGCAGCACAGCACAGCCTGGCACCGGACGCTCAAATCACGAAACTGCTCCCGGTGCGATTCTAGTGCAATCGCCAAACTAACGCCATCGATCAACAGTGAGAACGGTGTGTCACGCTGACGGAACATCTCTAGTGCGAGTGTATCAAGATGCTGCTGCAGTTGCTCTGGAGTGCGACAGTCGGTGATGAAGTAGCGCGCCGCATCGTCCGGTATGTGTCCGCAGCTGAGCGCGATGTTGAGTGCCGTCTCGACTTTGTCACCGGTCAACACCCACACACGGATCCCTGCCACACCGAGCGCCTGCAGCGTACCCTTTACGTCGTCCTGTAGAGCATCCTCGACGGCCGTGGCACCCAGTAACTCCAGCTGCGTTTCGATGCGTCGCTGGCAGGCTTCAACACGTTCCGCCCGGTTCACGAGTGAGCTACCAGCTTCGATCAGCTCATCGCTGAACATGCGGAACTCTTGGTCAGTTAGACGTCGCCGGGCAACGGCCAGTGTTCGTAGACCGAGCTTGGCAAACTCGTCGATGTGACATTGTGTTACCTCGATCAATGGTGAGTGAGCACACAGCGGCAGAACGTGGCTTTCCGCACCTTTCGTGTACAGCCAGATCTGGCCGTGCGCATCCCGAACGATGATGCTCATGCGTTTCCGGTCGGAGGTGAACTCTAGCACCGCGAGTCGCTCATATTCCACCAGCTCCTCGTCCGGGACTTCACCGTGCCGCGAACGCACGTTTGCCCGTACACACGAACGCCGCAGCTTAATTTGCATCCGGTCACCGTCGTCACCAACGTAAACGAGACCCATGCGGGCACAAGCTTCCACCAAAGCCTTCTCATCCGGGCTCGATGCTTGGTAGTCCATCTTTCTGCAAGTTTCAATATAGAACAATGCATTTTTGAATCAGAGTTTAGAAACTGTTTTGATATGAGGGGCAATAACTGGAGTTAATATGTTATTCAATGTCTCGTTGGAATTAAGTGCCTTTACAAACACTATAAAATGCCAATGAAACGAACAAATGGAGACGCCTGGTGCCTGATCAAGCGACTCGTACATAATTTCCAGTCCTGTATATGCATCGCCTTAACATTTTCAATGCAGCAGCAGTCGTTATCGATTGACAGAATTTGCTATCCCAGAGATTCATCCCAGCTCATTCGCCCTCAGTACACTTTACAAACATGGTAAAAGTAAAAAATATAGCCGCTTTCGCCAATCTCGCTCTACACTTTAAGCAGAAAGGAAATTACTTTTGATTTTGTATTTAGTAAATGATATCAAAGAATTAAAGAGCTAAATTTTAAGATCAATAACATGAGGGCAAAAATCATGTAACACAAATACTGTAAGGATTATTAAAATTTTTGTCCAAACACTTAAATCTAATTATTAACGTTTGACGTGAAACCCTCAATGTCGTCAGTATTATATGGTTAAAAATGACCGTTAAATTATTTTTTCAATGCTAAACACAAAACAAGCACCATGTATCAAAAAGCACCATGAACGACAAAAATTTAAAATAATTCATTCCATATTTAATGTTTTATAAAAATATTTTCGTTCCCCATATTTTTTTACATTTTCGTCGTTCGCAAGAAAAGGCGAAACAGCGGAATACAGTGTAATTACTAAGTCACCAAAATGTTAGACAGTTTTTTTTTATCCAATCATCCAATATAAAATATGATAAACAATTTAATTTCCTACCATTTGATGACAAGCTAAACTATGTTCATGAATATTCTAATTGTAAATTGCTTCAATTAAAATTAAATTCTAAATTCTAATTGTATCATTACTTAAATTGAATGGAAACGATGGAAAACAAATTAAAAAATTGTTTTTCAACTTACTGGATGAAACTAGCCACTTCTCGTTGTCGTAAATGTGATTCCTGGCGCTGCAATACCGCTTCTTCGTTGTAGGCTGGTGCGGCGTATGACTCTCGAATGGACCGTGATAAATATGAACCACGATTGCGCCGTAGTATCACAACCGGTCGCTGAACCGCGCTAGGGCCGGTGACTGCCATGAGGTAGCTCTGTGGGCGATTTAGTCCGGACGGTATGTGAGACTGGGTGCGCCGGTGTCCGAGTTGCCGCGGATCGTCGAACGGTGGTTGTACCGATTTTTCCTCGTACGCCGACACCGTGCGCTTCAGTTCGAGCTGTATAGGTGCCTGAAGGTCACCATTACTGACGGTGTTGGCGGACACGATGTTGTTGATTTCTTGCGCGTCGGTTAGACTTTGTGGTCGGGACGAGATCCGGTTCAGCACGATTGGGGACACACGATTATGGCCCTCGAATATTGTGCTTGGATGCCGGCGGCTAGCACGCACCGGCGACTGTTCGCGGCTGACAGTCTGCGCAGGTTGAGGAACGAACTCTACCGTCGTACTGGTTAGTGACTCCTCCATCAGTGCGTCACTATCGTTAGGTTCCTTCTTGGGAATAGTGGTTAGATCTTCCTCTGATTCCTTCGTATAGTCACCTGCTACCTGCACCGTGTGACATACGGCAAGTGCTTGGAAAAAATCGTACACCTTGCCCTGTAAGATAGAGATAAAGCGAGAAGAGCGTAAAGCAATACAAACAGCAACGTACCAGCAATCGTTTAAACACCCACCGACAGCTCGTTGATTTTTAGTGCATGTCGCCGGCCGGGTTCTTGTAGCCGACGGCCCTTCTGCTCATACTTCCGTCCACCAATCGAACACTGCTGGAATATCATGATGTTCTTGGTGAGCGTGCCAGTCTTGTCCGAGAACAGCAACGACACCTGCCCCAACTCTTCGTTGATGTCTGACGTATTAACAATACACGGCTGATCCGTCTCTTCGTCGTACAGATCCGGGTCCCACTCAAGATAGAACCCACCCAAGAACTTGGCCATCTCGATCGTCACGTACAACGAGATCGGAATCAGGTAGTTGAACAATATCAAAAACGAGAAGTAGTCCTGCAGAAACTGCGATACCCGGTAATTGGAAAGCATCTCACCCAAGTACGCGTTGTGCTCCTGTCGGTAGCGATCGTTATATCGCTTAAGGAAGTAGCTCACCGTCACGATCGCGACGAGCAGGACAAGGAAAAACACCAGATACTTGTTAACGTACCGCTCACTCGAGCTCATCTTGCTCGTTGTCATGCGACTGTTCAGAGCCAGCTTGGTCTGCTGCCCAGTGTAGACGGCACATCCGATCGCCCACTCGGTGTTACGGATACGACTACCCCGCAGCAACAGGTTCTCAGTAGCAAGCGGTAGCACACTGTGATCGCTTTCTGCGACGTATACGTCAGCCAACTCGATTCGCCCGTTGAAGCTGTAGAGATCAGTGTGTGGCTGCTCATATTCGATGCGTCCAATCGTGTGTAGTCGCTCCGGTGGTACCAACGGTACACCCTTCGGTGTCACCATCGTCTTCAGGTTCGTCTCACCATCCAAATTTGCCGTCGTCACGTAGCATCGTCCATATTCATCGGAACTCTGTAGCAGCACCACGTCGCATGGGATGTCGCAATCGCGTGACATCAGCACGATATCACCACGCCGAATGTCCTGACAGCGGATATCCTCCGTGATCCCACCGCGTATCACCGTGACCGGTGAAAAGTTCACCATGTTGTCCGCCCGGTAGCGCAGAAAGTTTTCGTAACCTTGCTTCGCCGCCGTCACCGCTATTACAAAAACCAATGGGACCAGCGACGTCATCGGAGATACCGGACTATCTGTAAGGTGTGGAAACCGATTATGACAAACAGGCAACAACAGTAAAGCTAAACAACGCTTATCTCTAAGTCTCTTACCTATTACTATCGATATGACCGTCATGAAGAGGAAGTACAGGTTGGCAATGCGACGAAACTGCTCAAAAAGGTTCAACGGCAGAAAGGTGAGCAGCGTGTACTTGGTTGACTTAATGCGATTCGTTTCGCTCGTTTTGGAGCGCTTTTTCTCCTGCGTCTCGCAGCCCACCTTCACGCTCAGCGAGTCAGACTCTTGCGAAACTCTATTGCCCTACGATAAATTAATAATGTTGATAGAAGCGTTACTGGTGCCGTACTAGAATGGAACTCAACAGAAAGGACGATAAACTTTCAAAAACAAGTTCTTCAAAAATATCTCCACAAATTGTTTATTATTCTTGGTTGTTCCGTTAGTATGAGTTGATTATTTGTGACTCTATTTAAAATAAGAATGTTTTCACTCAGGTAGTGGAGACTTGGAGCACCGACTTCAACAGCTTCTTATTAATAAATAAAGCCACACCTGTCAGTAAATGTAATATCGTCAATTGACGAGTGGTCTCGCAAATAAACATTCTAAACGTAGCTCTTCTAACTCCAAATCCCCTTCCCAACATGCGTGAGTCATCCATTCAAAACCTTAGTGCACATAATCCGCTACTCAGCGCCTATCTTGGCGGCAGCATGTGTTATCTGTTTTGTGTTACCCACAGCGATAGGGTGGCTGGAGCCAGGAGTTTCGAATGTAGTTCCCACAATGAAACATTACTTGAATCGTGCTAGACAGTCTCGAGCGATTGCGATACAATGAGCATATGCCCAGGTTAGTTTTTACTGGAACAACCTCCACTTCAATCGTCAATCTAGAACGTAATGAAATGCATCGCTCATCTCCCTATCTGTGATAATTTAATCATTTCGAAACCCAATGAACGATAAACATGCTCCTCCCAGAAATTCCCTCATGCCTTTACGTATTTGGTTGCGAAGCCTTTGTGGCCTCTGCCACTCAGGTCGGTTTTCTTTTCATTTCATTTTGTCCATTTTCCTCCGTACATTGACCTCAGGGTGCAAAAAGAATGCGTAAAACGTGCAGTCATAAAACTCTTACTGAAGCTCTCATTTCTCGTAAAAGTGCTACGACAGAGCAGAAGCGGGCACACGCAGCTTTGAGTTTCTCTACATCGCTAGCGTTTCTTGTCCTTTCTTCCTGCATTTTATGCATTTTCGAACATATAAGTGTTAACAGATAATCAGCAAAAACGGCTATTATTATGACACCTTCAAACCAAGCCACAGAGCCACCGGTAGTCGAACAGATCTACGCTTTATAGATGTACGGGCGCCTTTTTCCAATATAAAGCAGGCGTCGCCACAAATGCATCCTCTCCACGTGTGCCCAATGTGAAAACATTAAAACATAAGTGCGAAAAAAGTCGTAAACTACAGCAATCCGGTCGTAAACTACAGCAAAACCGGTTCTTGTCCTTGGGGACTTGGGAACGCTGCGAAAATGCATATCCCACACACGATGCCCCACTAGAAACACATACACACACATACAAACGCAGGAAACCAAGCAGACAGGTTTCAATGGAAACGGAAGCGCATCCAGCAAACTCTTACCTTGCTCCAGCAAAGAAACGAACTCCAACACGAGCGAGGATAGATTCGGCTCGAGTCGTTTCCCGGCACTTCCTCCATGCCGAACCCGTTGTTGTCCGTTTCGATATCGGCTACCATTGTACTCGACAAAAGAAACCGATGATGCCGCCGCTGTTCCTGCTGCTGCTACCGCTGATGTTAACGCTGACGACTTGCTGGACGTGGACGTGCGATTTCCGGTTTACAACACAGGGGTACCACACCATACTTTTACGAATTTTCTCACACACAAGCACAGATACACGCAGTCTGTTGATTGGCTGGTTTGGTGGATAGATAAGAGGTTAAGGGCTTGATTGATGTCCACCGTCTCGGCTCACTTTGCACGCTTAGTAGTTGACGCATCCATACATGGTCAGCAACACCATCTTCAGCTTCACAGAGCGAAAGAGAGATAAGCGAGCGAGAAAACCCGCACTGGACCGCAGGTCAAAATCGACTAAGTCGTCCGGCTAAGTCCGCGTACTGAGCGTACCAGGAAAAGCAGCTACTGATATGGGCCGTGTGGCACGCGCGGACGTGAAGCAGGGTAAGTGACACCTGATTGTTGATTGTACCACCACCGCAGCAAGTCACCAGATATTGCGAACGCTTCGGAAAACGATACAACGGATTGATAATTAGCATCTACACCGTGGACTACAATTGGACCAACTGATGCATGTGCTAACACAACACAGGCCGGGCTTTTCTGACAAAGTAACGCTTCGCTTTCCACTCTCTGCCCCTCTTGACAAAGAGGGTTGCAAAAACGCATGCACAACACACACTAGCACTATTTACAGAATTTGACAAATCTCCACGAAACGACAGCAGAACCGAACGATCATACACACACGCACACACGTTAGCGCTAGCGACGTTTCGCGCACACAAAGCGGGAGAGGAAGAAGGATAGCACACGCACCTCCAAAGAGCGTGCGACAGGCTGAGCACAAATACGGTAGGGAGACCCAACTAAGCCCGCACGTCAAACGCTAGTGAGCAGCGATATGGCACCGATACACCTTCGGGCCTGTGGCTGCAACCCTACCCGAAGCCGACCGAATGCAACTACACACGAACGATCCTGGAATTCAACAAACGATCGCAGGCGCACGCCACCAGACATAAGACCGCCACCAGATAGAAGGACGGTGTCTGTGTGTGTGTTGGGTATTTCCTGGAAAAGTTCCGATCCGCAAATAAGGTGGAAAACACAAACTTCAACAAAATTAAAAAAAAAACACACGAATCGGCCTATCTCTTGTATGCTTATTTTTGCCTCACGCAGCAAAGCTGCCGACGTAAGTGTGTGTGACTTCATTGCACAATGTATCCTTCTATCTTTTCGGTGCCCCTCTTTCCCAACCGCACTCACTCGTTTCACTATGTGGTAGTGTATGTGCGTATTTTTTTGCAAAAGGGAAGCTATTCTGCGCGACGCGCCGCTTAGGCCAAAAAAAAAAGCCTGGCTGGGCCTATATCCGCGATTGCGCTCGTCAGTCGCACTGCCCTCAGACTCGTGTAGTTTTGAAACACCACCAACGGGCTAGATAAGATAAGGCGCCAACGTGTAATGATAGCATATGAGCTCGCACCCAATCTCATCGTCGTCACGCGTGCTTATCGGTATCTGCAAAAAACTTCAAAAAACCTAGCGGAAGGTGAGGAGAAGCAGTAGGTTTTTGATGGCACTCGTGATGGCATGGAATTTGTGGAGGATAATCCGACATGGTGATTTCGACTCGAGCATCCGTAGTGGTAGAAATGTTAAAATTTTCGTCCAAATGGGGAGATGAAAAAGAGATTAGGAAAGTGAATCCGAGGTCAGTCATAGTATTTAACTACCTGAATGATGACATGATTTGACCCCTTTCCCCCCTCTCCTCCTTCTCTGGTCCATAACCCAAGCGAAATATTCTTAATTGAGGAAGGTCATGAATTCATATTATCTCAAACTGTTCCAGCTTCGCTGGGACGACTCCTTTAAGTCACTGTAATGTCTAGACTAACTGTAAACCACACTTTGGAATGAAATACTAAGTACTTCCAATTATATCCACCAGGCCGTTGGCGACATGGTAACGCTATCAGGACCAGATTATAGCACCTCCGTACGTACGACCTCAATTTGTTCGCTCCATCCGACTAAAGAGCGAGTCTAATAAAAATAAAAATGAAGTATAAAAAAGCAACACCCATCGATATCGAAGAGTGTCTTCGCCTAAAGGCAAATCGTTTAATCAATGTTTACGATATCAGCAGTTGGTTGCTGTGAACGAGAAGGAGGTATCCAAAAAAAAAAACGAACGACGCAACATGCACACTTATCGGAAGGCGCTTCTCTGGACATCCCCAGAGTGCTTTTTGTATTGGAAGCGTCCACATTTTTACGAAATGTGATGCATGTGTGTGTCTTGAAGCAGGGGTTGCAATCACAGACGACACCCCGATCCTCGCACACGCCAAAAAGAATCGATTTATTAAACGAGATGAACGCGATGATGACGCTTTTTTTGTTTCCGATTTTATTGCGTTTGCACTCCTCATCACCCCGCCACCGGAGGATTCCCGTGGGATATGCCGACGCCACACTGCGTACGGTTTCTTATGTGTGAAGATCGACTAGAAAGCCATTCCTAATTTCGTTTCGGGCAGAAGGTTAATCGATGCCAATGTGTTGCGTCGCCGCAAAAGTGATGCTCATGGGCGTGAGCTCCCCCTCACGCTTAGAAGTGGGAAATCTCGAAGTGGGTTCGCGCGATCTCATGCGCAATGACTGAGGTAGGCGGACGAAACATAAACATTACCTCGTGTCGCTGCGTTTACACTAGACATATCCGAGCAGGATACGATGGAGGTAGCGGTGTACGATACAGGTAGTTAGCTAGTCCGCTGCGATGTTAATCATCTGCTACGAGTCTAAACAATTGATTCGGTAAGGCTCACTCAACCCTCTAGTAATGGCTGCATTTAGCATGTATCAAAAGTAATATAATCGTTCAATCATTATCCTTATCGGGGCCAAAACACTTACAGATTAGATAACCTGCCGATCGTGAATTGACGAATTGGCCCCTCCGTTCCCGAAACATCTTACAAAAGAATGTTGCAATGGTAGCAATTCCGACCGAATAATTGAGTCACTTTCGCTAAAAACTCGCGACGGGGTGCCTATGCGGAATCGGAAACAAATCCGCCTTGTGAACATGTCCTTGGAAAAAAAATGTTTTCGTAGTTTATACGTCCTCAGCTGTTATCAGCAAACATTCTTACCACTTACACATTCGTTGCACTTACCATGATCAACGGTTAGGATCTGCTCCTTGTTTGCTCCTTCGTTGTTTTGATTGTAGCTGGGACTCTTTTTATCGATATCCCTGTTTTTATGCTTCTTCCACAAAGAAGAAATGTCATCGAAGACTAATCAAATCACTTTCACCTCTTTTTTCTACAACTATTACTAGTAGCTAGAATCGTGCATAAACGCCGGAACTTGTCCAAAGCGACACAAATAATAGTGCAGACGTAGCAAAAAACACAAACCGCATTCCCGTCGTGTCACGCCATGACGTAGAGCACCATGGTCATGCCGGGCCGGTGCGCGCACGCTCTCACACACTACAACCGTACCGGCGTCGAATCACTCGCGAAGTGCGGCGACTCAGTATCGCGCAAAGCCTAGAGGGGGAACACGCAGCCCAAGCCCGGTATCTCTCGGGCCCTTTGTGCGCCGGAAGCGCACCGATGGAAGCGCGTACATCCTGCATATAGGTGCGGTGTTATTAGAAAATATTAAGATAGAAAGAGAGATAGATAGATAGATAGAGCGAGATAGAGTGACAAAATGAGCAAATAAGATGGGTATTCCAAAAGAAGTGAAGAACGGGTGTGTGAGGCACCCAGAACGCACGTTTGGCGCCACTGACCAGGCTGGACTACGAAGGTCTCGATACAGAGTGGTGGTATGTATACGCCGAGCCAATTGACGCTTCTGGGCACGGGTAAGGTCACTTAGCACGAGAGAACGGAGATGTCAACCCCTGCCCGCGTACTACTCGTGCACCGAGATTTGTGTGAGTGGTCTGTCGGAGCTACGCCGTACGTGCTGCGTTATGTGTGCTAAACGCTATCAATCGAATGACAAACGATAACACGATACCTTCTGTACATGTATTGGAAGCTCCTTAGATTATTTTTTTTGTTGACTTTGTTTGGTGTGCATAATACATCCCACATGTACTTCACATCATCGCACACTATCGCTAGTGCCGTTGCAGTGTTGTATCTGTTGTCTAATATTTGCCTAAATTAGCGAAATCGCAAGTGCAGAGTTGTCCAATTCGGCTGCGATCCCCATATACAAAACTTGTGGTTTTGGTTCGATAAACTAAATGTGGCATATGTAAATTAAACCGATTAATTTTGTATTATGAATAAGTATTGGATATTTTCAGATATCATTTTTAATACCTATGTGTTATAAATAAGTTTTCCACACGTTTGGTGAGTGAAACATGAATTTAAAAAACAGTTTGGTGATAAATTTATTTCTATTTCGGCATACATGTATGAATTATTTACACATGTGCTAGTTATAATTTTAAATAGATTGTAAATATACAGTATTCATTAAAAAATTAATTTATTAATATAAAAAATGATGGAAAATATTTAGCAGAAACCAGCGTATTATAAGAGGGCAAACTCTGCACAATAAACTAAATATTTTCTGTAACATATAATTTCTCCAAAATAACCCAGTGCGTGTATTTTTTTTAAATATTTCGTTTTTATACCAAGAATCCTGGCCGATCTCTTCTTCCATTTTCTAAAATTCTGCCCAATCAAGAATTCTTATAGCTGTATTATACATAGAAAAAAAAGACGTATGGTTTTCTTTCAAATTGATACCATTTAATTAATCACGCTTCCACAATGTTCTTACAAAATTGGGATCGTTTTTTGTATTTCAAAATTTATATCAGATTTATATAAGATGTTAACAGTTCACACTTATATACTACCGTTCAATCTTACGGTATAGAACACCGCCTATCTGTGTATGGCCACCTTTTTATCTCGCTTTTTTTGTTGCGTTACGTTAGCGCGTTTTTAACCCATTTTATAGAAAGAATATTGTGTTATAAAACGAGTGATTAAAACTATAGTTTTAATGCGATCAAAAAATTCAAATCTAAATTTGTCGAAAAACATAACTTGCATGAAAAAATGTTATCGCGTGTTCGCTTCTCTACCTGATGGTCGATTTATTCTGCAGCAACGGGCATTGGTCTGTTAGGGCATTTCAGGTTATTTGTACTTCTTATAGCGTGTAGTTTGATTCGTTATGATTCTACAAAGATCAATGACACATGACTTTAACAATAATCAGACAGCAAGCTACTGAGTGGTTATCATAACTACCCGTTGCGAATTCTGCTTGCAATGCTCAAGTTAAGGTTTGTTTGTTCGGCCTACAATACGCTTTTGCGCCTGTGTTCAGTACATTTCTGTTACGTATCGTTTTCGTACTAGCAGCCTTAAGATTTAGAGCGTTGTGTAGTGTGCCTTACAGTGTACGATGAATTCCGACACTGGATCGTTGTCACCTTCACCGCGCATGGATCCAGTGATCTCCTCGTTCTCGACCATCGGCAGGAAAAGTTGAACGAACTCGGTCGAGTACGGATGCGTGACCGTCTCCAGCACTTCCGTCACAAAGTATCGAATAAGCGAGATATCCGTGTCACCCCGGGTACAGCATTGACTTATATACTTCACCACCGGCACGACACACCCTCGTGCCAACAGATTCACCATCCGATCGAGCAACATCTTCTTAAGCTCAAGTTGCACCAGTATCTCTAGCTCGTCCTGCTTCGACTCGAACAGGCGTACCAATAAGCGTAGAATTTGATCGTGCAGTGATGCATGCACGCACGCCACCTCGTCCAGCAGTGCCAGATGGAGCGGACAGCTTTCCGTACACAGCTTAAAGTAGGATGGCTCGGTGACGGTATTTTCGACCCAACGTATCACGCCCACACCTACCACGGGGAACCGGATGCAGTTGTAGAGCGTGGAGATGTCGGCGATCAGTTCGCTCGAACCACGGCTCACGTTGCAGATTGCGTGCACCTTCTCGATCGCGACAATCGTAGCTTTTAGCTCGTCCTTGTTCGATGTTCGGTGGCCCTTCGGTTGGCCTTTTTTTGCTGGCGTTTCGCACACGCTTGCCGCATATCCGAGCAGATACATATACTTGGATTTGTGCTCCTGATTAATCTTTACACCGACCTTGAAGAGTGAATCGACAA
This sequence comes from Anopheles farauti No. 4, assembly GCA_000956215.1. Lineage (NCBI taxonomy): Eukaryota > Metazoa > Arthropoda > Insecta > Diptera > Culicidae > Anopheles > Anopheles farauti No. 4. The sequence goes on along the minus strand of JXWZ01013832.1, from coordinate 2,029 downwards.
GTAAATCAAGGAATTGGGGATTGCGGATCAGATCAATCGGTGGCGGTTCCGGTGAGGAATAATTCCGATACAACACAGTAATGTCCGCCGGGTTCAGTGTGTTGCGTGACAGCATCGACGTAAGTGCTTCGCATGCCTGCGGATGACGTGACGATCCGTTCAGTGCCATTGTGATCGGCGTCACGTTGTGATTGCTAGCAAAATGAGAAATTAATTGATTAGTATGTTTCGGTTTTCCCGGTTAATGGTTTCATTGAAGTTGTACGCATTACTAATACTAAATAAATAAGTACAATTATTGAGAGAGAACACTACTACAATTTCTCGACTTTCTTGAATTGACTATGATAATACACGTACTGTCTTTTAAGCAAGGTGAGCGCAACGCCTATCCCCTGGGACCAATCATAATACAACATACGAAAAGAAAGAAAATTCACTTGCGGCACACTGGTGGCGGCAGGTGACACATTACTTACTTCTTCAGTGCATATTTGGTGATCTCCTGCGACAGGCGCTTCATGATGAAGCCTCCCTTCGACTCCTGGGATAGCACCTGTATCAGCACCTGGCTGTATACATAAGTGTGCTGCCCGTGACATACCATTTTCGCCACTTCCTCGATCGCACTCTGCCAGTCTTCCGGGTGACTAAGAAATTTAGCAATAGCCGTCTTGAGCACGCGCGAAAACACCTCAATCTGCTGGGCGGCCGTCGAAATTGAGGTGATCTCGCTTTGGAAGCCGGCATCCGAGATCAACTTGATCGTGAAGTTCAGCATCAGACACTCCGGGTACTCCTCTGCCAGCCGGTAGATCAACGATCGCCACGTGTGATGCTCGATCATCTCTGTCAACCAGCCGGGCGTTTCGCCCTCTTCGGTAAAGATCTTATCTGCTTTCTTCGGATCGAATGTTTTCAGGATCATATCCTTCAGGTGGTTTTCGACCATCGCCTGCACATCGGTAACGCGCACACCGGCCAGAATCAACCACTCGGCGAGCAGGTTTGCCATCTGCGCCACCGCTGTGTAATTCGCGGAAAGCTGATTGATAACTTGTTCTGGTGTACCGCCCGCCTGAAAGTAACGCTTTAGTTGCGCAAAAATGCCTGGTTCCATGATATAATCGACACTGGCGAACCGCTGCAAGCAGTCATTCACCACCGCTTGCGGGTTTTCCGCCGGCTCCTCTTGGCCTTCCATCTGCGATAAAGTGTGTGCAACATTTAATTAGGGTTAAAAGATGAACGAGAGAAGGAGAAACCGGTACTTACCTCTTCATCCGGCGCATTGCTCCGGGTCGGATGGTTCCACGCATCGTCCTCAAACTCTTCTTCCATCGAAAGTTTTTGTGATGTGTGGATGTGTGTGTTGGTTCAAATGACGCCGAGTACGATTCCGGTTGATCTCAAAGAGGATACGCACACCTTAACCACAACTTCTTATGGTATGTATCCCATTAACAATATGAGCATGTATTCCGAAAATAAAATGAAACAGTAGATAAACAAATTAAAATTATAAGCGTGTCCACGCCAATGCCAGGATTTGTATGTGGTTTACGTTTCTCTGCCAGGGAGGCTACTACTCGTCGACCGTATTGTGACAAACAGTTTGACATTAGTTTCGATTGCTTCAAGCAGCAATCAGAAAATATGAAACGAATGTAATTTTTTTTGTTGAAATCTGAAATGGAACTGTTTGATTAAATTAATAGTTTTTCGTTTAAAACTACAAAACTCCTTTGTATAAAGTATAAAAAAAATCCACAGTAGAACCACTCCCTGACCACACGTGCGTTTGTCAATATGACACATATTTAATTTGTCAATTTTACTCCAATCGTTTTGTTCATTTTGCGTTTTGTTGCGTGGTGTCACTGCTCCATCGCGCGCGATTTCGTCGCGCGTGGTGTCAAATTTTGTATGGAATTTGACAGAAAATATCGCTGAGCGATTTCGTCGCAAGATGGAATCAAAAAAGTTTGTTTCGGTCGTTCGTCGCCGAGCGATTTTTTCTGTCAAATTG
>JXWZ01013828.1:0-16859 GCA_000956215.1 Anopheles farauti No. 4 | reverse complement strand
GTGTGTGTGTGTGTGTGTGTGTAAATGAAGAAATTTGCTGCTTTAGTGCCTTTGATGCGCGGTACTGTGTGTCACGCGGAAGTGAAACATTTCTTATCGCCATTTGGTTCCCTCTCCGCTCACCCATGAGCCAATTCCATCAGTCGGTTTTATGGTGTTTTTTATATTTTTAAAACATAACGGCGATGAGGTAATGGTACGATGCCGGGGAAAGGATGAAAATGTGCTCCTTTTTTACACATATCCCAAAAGGTGATGCAGCAGCTGCCAGTTATGGAATGTTCGTTCAAACACCGACCCCAGTCCCACCCACCAAGGACGGCACGTCCAGCTGGTAAATCACCTGGCGCCTCCATCTGGAGGTGGTGCCTAGTTTTATTATCCTGGTGGCCATGCATCGAAAAAGAATTCGCCACTTTTATGGCCACCGTCTGTTTGTTCGTCCATCAACGGTGGATGAACGCTGCTGCAGCAGCAGCAGCAGCAGCAGCTTGTGACAGGGCGAAAATGGACGCCCTTAAAGACGATGCCAAGCAAACAGCCGGGCCAGCCATTCGATACTATGTAGCGCAACCCGTTTTTATTGCACTTTTGCTAGACGACCACCGAGCTGCACGCCGGCGCGAAAGTCGTTAAACTTTCCGGATCATGTGCTCCTTACGTTTCACGCTGCATCAACTTTCGAGCTGGGTTGTTTGCAGGTTTGCAAATGTTTCCCTTTCCCGTTTGCCAGATGTTTCGACGATCTTTTCATCGCGCTCGTTGTTACCGCATTTGTATGCGATTTACAAATCATTAATTTCGAAACTCGTATAGTCTCCACTTCACTGGGTACAGCAGGAAAATATAACACTTTGAGCTGACTCGACGTTAGTAAGATTCGTTTTTTTAAATCGTTTACACACCGTTTTCGAAAAAAGAAATAATATAAAAAACAACTAGTTGCTATTGGATAAAAAATATGTGACCTTAAGGTTTTCAGCGTCCCATGGTTTCTGGTGTAGAAAACCTGTTATAACTTGTCAATGTTAATCACTCAGATAATAACTCAGCCGAAAGTAAACAAAAAAACGTTTGAGAAAAACAACTAACAGCAGTTTGACTTACCTTAAAATCGATATAGCCGTTTTTATCCATATCGAACGTTCGAAACACGTGATCACAAAACTCTTCTGCATTGCCCGACGGGAAGAACATTTTGTACATATCTACAAACTTCGCTGGCGTTAGCTTGCCGTTTGGACAATCTTGCTGCAATGAGAAAGAGCAAAGAAAACGAGAGACATTAAAACTAGTTCATTTTGCCAGAACGCATAATAACGACAGCCATTATTATTTGTAACCGGCGAGCAAAGTTTTCGCAAACGCCAACTTCGCCTCCAGCTTCGATACTCTCAACAACCTCGTAGTCCAATTTCCAGATTCTTGAAACAACAACTTGCCCGTGCAAAAGTTTCGACCAATTCACCAATACCAGAAACCATTTTACGACCTCCATTTTGGTGGAAAACAGATTTTCACGCTTCCTTTGCTTCTGTTCTGCGTGGAACTACAGTAAAAAGAATGTAAATTTTGCCTTTAAACGACCGTGTCACTGCAACGCATCCACACAGGAACCGAAGTGGAGCGCCCGAAGAAAACGGTTTGTGAGCACAGACAAAGCGTGCAAATTTTCATACCACTCTGTCCCCGGGCAAACTTTCACCCGACGAACGAACGCGAACGAAACTGTCACTACTACATGCGGTGAGTGAAACCGCGAACGAGAAGAAGTAAAGAAAACCCTCCCATAAAAGCACAACACAGGAAGAGAAAATTATAACGAAAAAGCCCGAAACGACGGGGCAAGATGATGCACGGTGAGAAAGTTTACCAGTTAAAACAACATTTTCACAACAACTTCGTGGTTGGCTGCTGAGTACGGCCGTTTGCGGCGTGCCAATTTTCAAGAATTTTTACTTCACCCAGCCAAAGCACTCGTCGCTTAAAATTTGCTTCCGAGCGCAGAAAAGAAACAATAAACAAACCATACCACCACAGCACGTGTTTTGTATTTTTGTGCTTTAAAGTTTTGTGCTTTCCTTCCCGGAGCAGCGGTTAGAGGAAATCGGTTCACTCGTGTAGTTTGTGCGCTGCCGACGGGCCCAGACCAGACAGACAACGTTTTGTCGCTTCCCGAGTTTTCTTCCTAGGCTTATGGAAAGTTTATAGTTTTACATCCATCGTCGCCGTCGTCGTCGTAACGCTACGGTAGTTTGCAAATGGCTCGGGGCAGATTTCATGCGAATCGCACGCAACAACGGCAGGATGAGAAAAGCAAGAAGTATCGTAGGCGATAGTTATGAATATGATGTGAATATTCGGAGGAAGTCAGCGCAAAACTAACCGGCTTTAGTTAAGGCACGATCACGGCACAGGGGCTAACAATTATCTTCAACCTTAATGTCATAATAAATCAATGCTCTCCCAGCGGCGTAGCTAATTCATCGTGCAGGAGGGGTTTACGAGGGGGCAAACTCCCATAACCGTGGAAAGCGCAAATTCAGCGTAAACGAAATAAACTTGCAGAGTAATTAAGGAAACTGCTTTGCCGCTACAACAACGCGTTTGCTGACGCTCGTGGCGCAAAGTTTTGTGACGAGTAACGTCGCCCAAAATTACCTCTGGGTAAGAACTTTTAATGTGCCCGTGTATCTGGTCCCTGCCCTCGTCTACCTGGACCATTTTTAATTGCTCCAGAACGAACAGTGGGAAAAATTCTATTTCAGGTAAAAAAAAATATTTTAACATTATTTATTTTAACTCGTCGTTTCTTACAGCACAGTCTAACAATAATACAACATATTGTAATAGTTATACGACATATTGACTATGTTTTGTTACGTAATGCATTATTCTATATTTTGAACAATGTGTCATACAATAAAATAAACAAATTCCCTCATCAATCCACAACAAACGGCCACAATCGATAATGAATTGCAAATGATGCAATCGTGTTAACATTTATTCAAGTGCCCAATAAAACCAAACAGTACTTCACCGTAAGCACTGTACACACCCTCACTCCTTCCTCCACCCTCGTCCTCCTGGATCGAATGGAAATGTTCCACTTTCCCCTCACGGATAGCTTTTCGGCGCACTGTTTGCCGGTTGTTGGTCTTTTCCGGACAATTGTAAACAACACTCGCACATTAACCACTCGCATAAAAGCGTGAGGACGCGGTGACTGTAAACGCCGTAAGACAAGTAAAACATAGCGTCTCCTGTTTCGTGCAAGTCATACACACACATACATACCAACTGCAACGAGTGGAAAAATCATGAATCACCTCCTACCGGGGTAGAGACGTGAAAAAAACGTACACGTGTACGTTCGTGACGGGACCATCAATCAAAAGTAAACGTTTAGTTCGCGGAGCCACACACGGAACACATTATCCTACTGCCCCCTCCCTAACCTGTCCACAGTTCAATCTTTACAAACCCCAGGGTTGGATAGCTTTCGATGGGAAATGTGTGAAAAATTCATTAGGCAAAGGAAATCGGAACGGAAGCAACACGCGCGGGCCAGATGATGCATATGGATAACGTGGGAAAGAGAACTTACATTAGAGCTGATGGTGTAGCAGCGCAAGTGATGATATGCTTAAACGAATGAAAACAATCAATAGTGGCTCATCCACTTGCATAGGAAAAGTTTTATTCTCCTATATTCAGGAGACAATTTTAATTATTCATATTGATTTTCAACAACTGATAAAAATGTGTACAGTACAGATTAGTACAAAAAAGAAAGACAAAGGAATACTGCTCGTGTCAAAGATGGTAAACCGTCGATGGTATTAATTATTTACACATAAATTACACGTTTCATTACTCCTACACCGATCTGGCCTGAGGACGGTTAAATTTGCAATCAAACCCTCATCATAAACCTCCCTACCGCCTTACCAGCAAGATAAAGTCTTGCGGTTGCTTCATCAATCACGTCCTCCCTCCCGTTCAATAGCGACAGCAGGGCAAAAAAACACAGTTGCCTACTTGTTACACACCTTGCAGGATTTTTCGATTTTTATTTAATGAATCCCGGCACCCACAAACCCACACGCCAGTAAGATCCTTCCGGAGTTGGTTTCGGTTGTGGTGTTGGTTTTTCTGAAGCAACAGTAAAGATGGATCGTGTAAAAAGCATCTACTGGAAAAGGCATGGTATACGGTTTTCCACCAGGTGAATAATAGTTTTCAAGTGGTTTATTTCACATACATTGTTTGCGAATCAAACATTACAAATATTGATTTTTGATTTCAATACTCCATTTCAATCGTTGAAAATTTAACGTAGTTTGTAGTATTCTCAAAAAATAGTTTGTACCTTCATTTATCTTCGAATCCTATTCAAAAATGTTCAAGTGCCAATCCGATATTCTTTCACAAAACTTCCCATACGTAATCACCACTACCGAAAATTCATTTGCGCCTTTCTAGTAGCCATTTGTGGAGCTTTCCAACAGCTCGCACACGTCATGCCATAAGCGAGAGAGCTGCCATCAGCGTCAATCTCGCACAATCAACACCGGCTGGTACAACAAATCTGAAACAACGCACACTTGTCGCGTCATACTGAAGCGGCGTGAGCTGACTTTATTTGCCAACGCACGAAGAGGCTAATGACGTACGATGACGGAGGCGGGAGTTGAGAAATCCCGAGAAGTGAACGATCTAAGCGCGCGCGTGAGTTCCGAGAGTTACTCGCCTAATACATACATACAAGCGCGCATAGAAACACGCTTCGGTAGTATCGATTTTATTCTAATTTTATTTTATTTATCAACCACCAACGGTGGCCCGGGGCTTACCTCACACGATACGACGCGAACCCCGCGGCGAGAAATGTGAAAATTCTATCGTACCTTCTTCGGCTGGCGGAGTTTTTCCTACTGAAACATTTTCATTCAGCTTGATTTAAGAAAGCGAAACGAACCTCTCCAAACGTGGCACATTTCCGTTGAAGCAGTGAGGGATAAGAACACAAAACTCGCCCACATTCTAGCAACTTGTGAGCCACAGAAATGCGTATCACGTCAAGTCATTCCAGGTTTATGATCTGCTGACGAGAACGAACTGACTTATGTGACACATAACAAATACTGGTTGATTCGCACACGACCGATCTTTACGTACATAAATTCGCACAACATATTTTCTTTGCGACAAAAAGACCCAAACAATTGAGTGCGAAATATTCACACAAAAACAGTTGTTTACTGCAACTACACATGAAAACCCTTGCCCTCAGTACACGCGGCAGGCCAGCCGAACCATTCGTACTACGGTCAACAGCTACGAAGGAGTGTTTTATCTTTTATCTACAACAAAAACTCGAAAGACAAGTTTTCAATATTTGCGCAAGAGAAACATCGGTTCGATTATCTTCATCGCCGTTCCCATCATCATCATCAGCATTTCGACGGCTCTGTAACTGTAGAAAACGACCTTTTTACCCCTCGGAACCGATTCGGTGATGCCATTCGTGCGAGGATCGATTGTTATACCTCTCCCAACGGTGTGTTTGTGGCAGCCATGCAAAAAGTGTTCTACCCGCTTTCCGCATTTGCTCCTGGAAAGCATGTATTTTTACCGATTCCAAAGAAAGTGTATCGATTTTTGGTGGGTTTTCTTTTTTTTAACTTTTGTTACAGTTTTCATCGATTGAAACTACTTTGCTTTCGTGTTGCTCTTATTCGCACTCGTTGTACTGCTGCTTTAGACTTTGATGAAGGACAGGACATTCCTTGTCGGAGCGATTTTTTGGTAAAACCAAGGATAAAACCAGCATCCCATTAAATGAACGTAGCGAAAGAAAAGCATGACGACGCCAAAAGTTAAGAGGAGATTGAATTTGTAAGTTAGAACCACATGCAATATCACGAGCTGCTGCTTGGAAATAATTTTTGCTTTGTTGAAAAATGAAATAATAATATTTTTAAAACGATGAGCACATATTTAAAATTGCATAAAATCTAATATTAATTACTGAAAAACTTACTTATAATGAATAGTATTATCCGTGCAAGTTATTTGTCCGTTTATTGTATGTTTCGGAAATCCCCGAAGTGGAGTAAAAGTCATGCTTCATCCCAAGTTCTAACGCGCAGCTAAGCTGCTGTTCTCGTTCCGTACGAGATTCCAGGATAAATTTGGCCAGTTGTAGCGCTAACGACGCCCGTATGTCCCTCATCTAAACGATGATGGCGCCCCAACAGAACCGGAGATCGCTGTCGCATAAATTGGATTTGGAAATAAGTGTAAAGCGAAATGGAATGTACCGAGCGGACCGAGCAAGTTTCCAACTCTGACTTCGAGCTAAAGAGAGCATCCTACCAACCGATTCAATCGAGCCTCCAACGCACCGGTGGAGTGAAAGCCATACATTTCCGGACCATCACCGGCACGTTGCCATGATGATGGAATAAAACTATGCACATTTCCTGCTTCTCTGCTAGCCGTGCAGAGTGTGTGTGTGTGGTTTTGTGTGTCAGTGTGTCCGGAATGCTGTGTGGCAGCGGCAACATGATGGCAACTTTCAGGAGGTTCATGCTGCGAACGCTCTTAATATCGCTGTCCAACTGTTCCAGGAAAACGCAAAAGCCAGTAGCTAGGATAAAGTTGGTAAACTCAGTGTCGTGCTAGTCGATGCTCGTACTTTACAGCGTTCACCATCATACTGTCCAGCAGCTCACCAAAGCAGGATGAAGTTTTGTCTTCGGGAGAGGTAGGTGAAGGAGATGCTCGGCCGGATTTCACACGCCCGCCCAGCTTTGACGTTTATGATCATCATTGTTTTCAGTCGTTGATTCCGTTCCGGATATGGACATCCTGAACGGCCCAGTTCAAGGCAACTGGCTGGAGACCACAGCGAAATCAGCGAGCGTACACAACGCGTGTAATGCATGATGTAAATGAAATAAAGCTAATATTACGTGTCACACCGCAGAGTTTCACGGCTGGCCCACTTGTGAGGGAACACAGTTGTGAGTCGTGAAAACACACGTCTACGGTGACCTAACCAGATCGAAACACACACAACCTTGTGTAAACAGTAAATAGTTCGTGTCGTATAGCCGCTCGCAGTAACGTTGAACAGGGGAAAATCTTCAGTGGGGAGATGTCCTCGGGAAGTGGACGTCAGAAATGTCTTCTGATTGACACTTACGTTCGCCGCAACTATTCTACGAACGCATTATGATTGTTTTCGGACCATCATAAGAAGAAATGTCCCACTCCCACTACTCGAGGGAGACAAAGTACGGTTCACGGGTATAACCGTGACCAACAAGTTGAAAAGGGCTTGAGATTGTTGCCGCTGTTGTGTAGACAATGTTGATAACACCGTTCCATCGTTCCTTCCTCATTAGTTTCCTTCCACTCGATCCTCCATGCCTCCACCAACACCGATTGTGGCTGTGTATGCGTACCAGAAGCAAAATGGAAGCTAATGTCCGTCCACTGCAAACCGAGGCGTAGGCCGAGAACGCTTATGCTAACAATGCAATTGAAATTTCACACAAGATTAATGCAAGCGTGCGATAAAGTCACACTGGGCGGGCACGACAGAAGTGTCCTTGAAATGGGTATGGGAACCGGGAAGGCCTACGGCAAGCAGTGGACATAATGCTTCCGAATGCTCGGTGCTGTATATTCTATCCTGCTTGATTTGTGTGGCTTGACGCCGAACGGCTACCTTCGACAGAACGAAGGACACCTTGGAACACGTCCTGCTAACCGCACGAATGATAATGCAGGAGCATGAGGAGTGTTATAGGTCGGTAATCATGTTCTGTTTAACCGATAAATTATTGCAACCAAACAATGTTGAGGTTTAATCGGGCGTAACGGCTTGTGCAGCATTTGCATTTACACAAACAAGCAACCGGCAGAATCTGCGTGCCAATACAACTGTTCAAATGAATGATTGAATTTATCAATAAGCCATGAAATGTGTATGCTGGTACCGTGGCTTCGCTATTTGTCATTTTAAAATGTCACATAAAATAATCGGTACCACGAACCGTTTGTTGCTGTTCCGCTTCATGCTGGTTTTTTATGTGCAGTTGTGGCAAATAAATCAAGGCACAGCATTGAGGCTCGATTAATTATTGTACTTTCCATCGTGGCAGGGATTATAAAAAACAACTGGCTCAAAATGTAATCCTCCGTACTCTACACGTAATCCTGCTTACACATTTCCTACCGGTATGATGTCACTGAGCTGAATTATTAACTATTGTTCAATTCTTTTTCATCACTTAGGTAACAATTCTAACAATTTATTTAAATTTCTATCGCTAATAACATAAGCGAGACCCTGAAGTTATTCTTTATATCTAACCGGCAAAATAACAAACTGCTAGCGGTAACAAGAAACTAAAAGCTTAACTTCACTATCACTATAACGACATTTAAATTATTCATGGTGCGCTCAACGCGAGAGGGAACATAATTTAAATAATAATCATAATTTAACTAATTTAGTTTTAAGTTCACCCAGACGACGGGAACAATGCCATGAAGGTGGCGCTTTTTATAAACGGGAAACACGTTGTAATGGCTTTTGAATGATATAAACTCCCCCCTAATCAGCTTCAAATTCAAGCATCCGAAAGCAATATCCATCACAATCAAAAGATAAATGGTGGTCGCTGCGTTGGTCTACTGCTACCAAATTAGAATCTTCGTACGCTCGCTTCTCGTGTACGCAAAGCCCAGCAAAAACACACCCACACCTACACACACACAGGGCGCTGGTAGCCAACCAGCACAGCTCCCCCCACCTTCCAGGATGTGGGACGGGATGGCTGATTCGTAGATAAATACCCGATGATACCGTCGGCAACGACAATCGGCTATAATTAGCCGGTGCTCTGCTGCGGCTCGGGCCGGTCTTGAGCATCTCCGGTTGCTCGGGAAAAGGCACTTCCTAATTAGCCTACCGTAACATGAGCCTATCTTGGGCTAAATAAAGTAAACCAAACCAACCAGCCGATCCCTACCAAACCGCCACACAAACGATAATCGCAACCGGCCACCGCTACAAAACCCTGTGTGACTATCGCCACCGGATCGGTGTTGGCTATCAGGATTAAAGCTCACTAAGAGGGAGCGTAGCGAGCAAAAACAGCCCTACACATCCACCGATTATGTGGCAGCAAGACATGAAGAAAAAAGGATGTTTAGTGTTTTGTTTTGCCAGCGCACACATTTCATCCGGCCCGGTACACGGTCAAAAACCGACTGGAATTGCTGAAGTGCGTCACGTGCAACAAGCAGCTCTCCTTCACCGCCGAGCCAGTGATATCAAATTACGTTTAATGCTTTTTGCTATACACTTTTGTTTCTCACTCAATGTGCCGCCCCCAGAACAGAAACAAAACGCCACAAACGGATTATTCGATAATCGATCGGTTGGTTTGGTAAACGAACCGAACGAAAAGGGTGCACATCGAGCACCCGGTTAAGGATACAAAAATTATACCCACCAAACTTGCGGCCATCCCGCCCCCAACGAAGACCAAAACTTCGGCCGGATTACCGGATTAGCTAAATTGATCCGAACTTACATCCACTGGCTTCTTACTGGGGAAACGCTTCGAGCAATTACTGACGTTTCGTGCGCCGGCCAAATCATTTTCTCATATCCGTTCTGGGCGGTGGGCTGTTTTGCTTACCCTTGCCCGCAATAGGAAGGTATTTGCTCTCGGGCGAAATTAAAAGCTGATGAATTAAATTATTCAATTGAGTCGAAACGCGACGGACGAAAGAGCGTTCTTCACGCCCACGAAACGGTCTGTAAAAGTCCTCCGTTTTTTTCCCGGAATGCCAAATAAATCCTTTTCTGAAGCGAACGAACTGTGCCGTCCCATTTCAACGATTTTAAAGGTTCTTCATTCGTTCCGTCTGATTTTATGTCGGGTTGAATTTGTTTTTGTTTCTTCATTTCACTGATCCTCTTTTGTGCGCACTCTATTATGAAAGGATAACCGGGTTTTAGCATAGATCATCTGATGCCGCATGCAGCCATAGAGCAAAAAAAAAAGACGAAAAAACGCATTTAAAAAAAACGTATTCAATCAACGTCCACGCAAAAGCGTCGAATGTAGCATCCGAACGAACGAGGAGAAATTAAATTTTCATTATTGAACAGGAACCGAAGTACCCGACCCGGTGTGGGTCGCTGTATAGCTCAACAGTTGGCCATCTATTATCCGCGAACGGTACGTTTGCTCTCTTTCCTGTCTGTCCCGCTTTCGCACGCACTCTTCAGATCGATATCCTTTTCATCGTCACCATCATCGTCATCATCATCGTCATGGTATCTGTACCGATCGGCCGAACCGCAGAACCGTTGCATCGATCGGGACACGGAGGTTGACGTGAAAATTTAATCAGGTTATAGCACACAGCTTACGCTCGTATCGCTCTGTTCGATCTGCTCGGTACTTCATTTTGGATTTCCATGAAAGGAAAGTGAGACGACGAGTGAGCGTGAGAGAGAAATGAAGTCGATTGTGTTTAAGTTGGCATTCTTCCACAGCCGAAGCGGAATTTTAAAATCGAAGCACTTAAAGGCTATTACATCATAGTTCACGTTGGTCTTTCACCAAAAATTCATCCAAACTCGTATGCTTTTGAATCGTACGCACAGGTGTCTGTGTCACGGAAAACGTGATGTTTGGAGGATTACAAAAATTAGTTCGAAAATAACGCATATTTCATACGAAATTTAAAGCGCAAACGAATGATCAAAATCACTGCACAAACTGACAAAAACAAGCCAACTAACAAAACGATGCGATGCGGTGCAAACAAAACGATATTTTCATACGATCAAACTTTGCGGCGCGAAAGTAAGAATGTGTTCGCAAAACTCATCACGCTCATCACACACAGGCGAAGAAGAAATGCTTCACTGGCGATGGAAAAACTTTTCACAGTTGAACATTCACCCATACATATGCGCGAACAGCATGAAGTGCGTATATTCGGCCGAGATTTTTCTTTTCATTGAAATTCCATTACATTTTCTCTTTCACATGACCGGTGAACCAAACCGGTGTGAATCGCGTACGCGAATGTCCTTCTTATCGTCCCCGGTCGAACGCTGCTCATGAAGGGAACAGAAACGCCTTCAACCCGTCACCTATTCGCGCGGAAAAGGATTCCTTTTTACTGACGGACGGTAAAAGTTGCCACACATCGGCTCGGAAGGAATTTGAAGCGGGCGAGTTAAAGCTTCAACAACCACACTTACGAGCGCATAAAAATCCACACGAAAAACGATACATTCAGTCGGGTGTGTGAAGAAGGAATAAAAGCCATCGTCAGAGCGCCTATTCATGCGAGTGCGAGAAAATAAACTCCTAACTCGAAAACTTCAGTTCGGAAGCGAAAAAAAAAACCATACGAAGATCCTAAAATCACCATAATATTCACCGCCGACGTCTCTGCCGCTTCAGTGATATAACATGCAAGCGAAAGTTTCACACGGTGGAATCGTAGCAAAAAAAACGCGGGAATCCCATATCCTTGGATATCCATACCAGTCCCGGCTCGGAAGCGCCTCCCAGGATGGTGTCGACAGCGAGGAAAAGCGAAACTTTTCTTCATAAGAGCAAACTTTGCTTAACACAATGCATTTTTTTCATTTCCCTCTCCCAGCGCACCTCCTGCATTCCTTTCTTCTGCGTGTTAGTGGAATAATAATGAACAGCGCTTCTGTTTGAGAACGGGGTTTTCCTTTTTAGTTTCCCTTCCCATGGGCAGAACGAGCAAAGTCAAGTGCATTTATACCGGCAGCTACGCAGGTTGATCGCGATGCACCTTTTGCCGTGGATGCAGGTTTCTCGCTGCTCGAAGAGAACTTTGTTAATTGAATCAGAGTAGCTTGCTTGTCGCTGGAAGGAAGCCTACCGCCCCGTCGTAGGAGATTGTGTTTCAGTAAGTTAGCTCCACTGCTAGCTGATTATGTTTGCCGAGCCTGCCTGCTATCATTACATCTCTGCGCCACTTCGTCTAATAGGATGCTAAACCTGACAGGCGGGGTGACAGTCTCTACACACGCGTACAATGTAGCCCTCAGAAGCGAGCATTAGCGAGCGAGTCTGTGGTGTGTAATTTGATTTATGGTTTCAATTAAGTGATATCGGAAGGATTAGACATTTATCGTTACAGGATGGGAGCACCGAGAGCATCGTGTGCAACGAAGAGGTCCTTTCGCAGCGGGAGGATTACGTTTGAAATTAATTATGAGGTTAGGAGCGGTGGTCGGATCCTAAAAATATTGCCGCGAAAGGAGAGATCTCCCCTACGCACCAGGTATACTTTAGCTTTGGCTTTATCAACTATACGAAGGTTAAATCACTTTTTATCGAGCTGTTACGGTACGGCGTCTCTTGGTCACAGAAGCACACGGTCGAAACGCAACCGGCCATCATTTATCGTTCGCTCGCAGCGCAGCTGTCATCTGTTTGCTCAATTTCCGACCCATTCGAAACGTTTTAGGGATATTTGTCTCGCTTTGCAGCAAAAACTTGGTTCCTTTTACTCAAAATTCAATTACCGCACGACCATCAAGACACGATTCGTTTCATCTGGAAAAGCGGCACCGCACCAAGAGAGGCAGATGTAGGAGGGTCACTTTCCCGACGGACACGGCTGTTCGGCTGATGAAAGTGGTTGTGGAAGCTTACAAGACAAGGCTTTGATCTGTCACCAGCCGGGAAAACATGCCAATGAAAGCCGCTGGTCACGAAATTAGATGCGCTCGCATCAACCGTGACGCGCGACACTCCGGTGGGAAGGCAGAAAATCAACGCAACATTGGAAAGAATAAATGATATTTGGCGCACCTGGGCGCGTATCCCACTTACCTTGAAGCCTTTGTACCATTCCTTGATTGTGGACTCGTCGTAACGGGTGTGCGATTTGAGAAAGTCCATGTCCTCCTTGGACAGGCGGTCTTTACTACCTAAGCAACCCATGTCCTGTTGGGAAGAGACAAGGGGGAGAAAAGAAAACATAAAAAAAACGTTAAAAATAAATTCATATTCGTAAGTAGCAATAAAATTTAAAGCATCAGCAACACAAGACATCGCAAAACACAAGAAATTATATATACACAATATTAACTACAATGTTGTAACGTTTAACTTTGGTTTTTACCGGAACATAATTTATCATAAACGTATTTTTTGTTTGCTTATTATTAATTGAATATTCACTGACGAATACAAAATTGTAAAACAATAATAAGTTGCACTTGCATTTAAGTGAAAATTTTATTCTATCTTAACTTCCAATAAATAGCACCATCAATACTTGTTTCATCGCCAATGGTTTTTAATCAAATATAATAAACGTTTTGTTGTCCTTTACTAAGTTTCCTCGACATTGCTCATTTATCAGTTAAAAACAATTAGAATGATAAAATTTTTCCTTCGGCTTGTGCAGATTAAATTACATCATAATTTTTTTAATATTCTGTAAGCTAAACTGAATGTAAGGGAAGTTTTCCTGATTATTATTTCGCCGAATTCATATAATAATATATAATTTCAAGCATAAACAAAGCACCGCAGTCCAAGCTAAACTGGAAGCGAATAGATAACTCATGCTGTCATGCACGAACGACTTCCGATGCATAAAACAAACGTTCAAATCATCCTTCCAACACGAATTTCTCCTTCTTGTTGCGGCCATTTGCAACACACTTTCTTCCCACCTTCACGCAAAGCAACGTGTCGTCGTCCTCGCGTGTGTACGGGTTCTTGTACTGATCGCCGACCGTCGGATCGGCCACCGTTTCGCCAACCACGGTGACGAAAAGGATCACACACGACAGCAGGGACATTCAGGGGAGGAGGCAACCTGGTGATTGGCGATTTTTTTTGGCGAATGATGTTACGTATTATATGTGTGCGTGCGTGCGTGCGTGATGTGCTGCACAGTGAGTGATGTGTTCGGTGGTGATGGAGTTCGCGGAGCACACGCACGCGTTGCGTTATTAGACTATGTGTGTTGTGCGAGAAAGTGATGTGCGCGAATGCTAAGCGAAACCAAAACTCATCTCACTGCAAGTGGACAGGGAGAAATAGAAGGACGAAAGAGAAGAAAAATAGAATTGTGTAAAAATGAAAGATAGTAAGATGTGTATCGACAGTTGGAAAATACAGAGTACCAAATATATAAAAGATAGAACAATAAAAAATAAAAGTGGCACATTGAAAAAAGCATTTAAATGAATACAAATTGTAGCAGTTGTAGCAGTTTATACAGGTATCTTATAAGGAGGGCTAGATTCTAGTGCTCCATTTAATTGACGAGCAAAAATGAACGAATTTAATAAAAGTGAAAGTGGAAGATTCCAATAAAAATGGACAAAAACCGAATCCTTACGAATTTTCTTTATTTTTTTCGCTAACC
The DNA here is from genome assembly GCA_000956215.1 of Anopheles farauti No. 4. Taxonomy (NCBI): domain Eukaryota; kingdom Metazoa; phylum Arthropoda; class Insecta; order Diptera; family Culicidae; genus Anopheles; species Anopheles farauti No. 4. Next base: position 2,378 of record JXWZ01013828.1, on the reverse strand, counting down.
GAGAGCTTGACTCCTTTTAGCTGCGCTACTGCCAGTGGGGTAGAACAATTCAATGGCTACATTTATATGCCACACCTTGCACACCGAATCAATTTCCGAACCATTTCAGTAGCGGTAAAAGTGCGTACGTCTTATTCGGATCCACGAGAAAAAATGCCTACGAAAGTGAAAGTGACATATGGGAAGGAAATCTCTTTCATTCTGAGACAACGGGATACGGGTAGCATAAGCTAGCTACCTATACGGTAATCCGATTACCGTCGATAGTAGGTTCCCCTGTTTCTATCAGTTTCGCCACTGATCAACAAACAACTTGCGAAGAAGGAGCAGAAGAAAAAAACATCTCAGCAACACAAACCTCGTTTGGCCGGAAAATCGGATACTGTTTCCTGGAAGCGTTGAACAATCGAGGGACTGAAGCTATAAAAAGGATCGAGCGGAAGGTGAGGTGGTTGTAATCGGCGCAGAAACAATGCACCGGTGCACGTTGCTGGCGGTGCGTGAAACACGTTTGCACGATATTACATCAATCAGAAAGTGCTGTATCGTGTGAAATCCAAGACAATTTAGAACCGAATTTATTCAAGCGATGTAATCGAATCCCTTCTTCATGGTTCCTCTCTCTCACTCTTTCTCTCTATCAAATTTGGATCGTAATTCCGTCAGGAATTGGACGCAATCGGCTAAAAGTTCGGTTATTTTTAGCCCGGTTCGATACACTCCAGACAGTAATATCGGCATGGGTTACCGTGCACGTGACAGGGATTCATGTTTTATTATTGATCGTGTGTGAACTATACGGTATAGACAGTTGATTTCAAAACATCTTAAATGTACGGTTCGGTTTTGTAAAATTTTCAAAAGTACAAAAACATAATATGTTTTGGACCACGTTCCCATTGGACCATTAAAGCCATTCAGGTCTTTAATGGCTAATTCATCTGAAGCAGATATTTTATACCCACCTAAAGACTTAATTCACACAATACGGTGGCTTCTGGTATTCAATTTCATTTAAAACTAATTAACTCTCCAACAAAACGAATTCAATCTAGCTCGAATGTGGTGGTAAAATTAGTGATTTCAAGCCAATTCAAAATAAAAATATTAAATCACCTTTTATCAATAAATGATGCTTTGTTGAAAATGGGAAGCTATTGCTTTGAAACAATAACTTCCATTTGCTGTTGCTTTAATGCCAATTTGGAAGGATTAGATTGACTCCAACCGGAGCAGCTCTCTCTGGTATAAAATAGTTTCATTTCATGCAATCTGTCACGCTTCGCTTGAATCACCCCGAACTCACTCGCACCAAAGCAACAAAGCTAGTGCTCATGTGGAGTAAATCACAAACGGCACCACCGTCCGCAAAATGCAGTCAACGAGGGGTGTTTTCTGCGGGAATATGCTTTGAATGACAAATCGAAACGAACCCCAAACAAGCATTCCCCGTGGTTTACCGTATCGCACACCCACCCCGTATTAGGGGAGTAAAACCACACTCACCAGTCAATCGGCCAACGGGACAGTATAGGAAATTCACTCCGCTGTGAGGGCTGTTGCAAAATTGAAAACCGATTTCCTGTCAATCCTTTCCCACCAACCACCTTCCTGAAAGCTATCGGCAATCAGAGGCACCGACCAATACTTTTTCGTTTCCCTTCGCACAGGATAATCGCTTGGGCTTGCACAGCACAGCCGTCACACATTTGGAAAGGTCCTCTTGCTGAAGAAATGTGAAGCAGGCGGAGGGGTTTTTTTGCGTAACGCAAATGCCGTTCCACACAAAACGAAGCTTTTCCAATTTGCTGATGCGGTGCAGTGTGAGCTAACAACGGCGGGATTAAATGCACCAAACGCGCTTCTAATCTACCTAGCTGGGCATCGCTTCATTACGCTGGTGTTAGGACAGCCGATCAGCGTCCCAGTGTCTGTCGTTAATCAACCCAACACACCGCACCAAATACTGAACTGAACGTCAATTCCATTTATCAATACACCCAACAAGAATCGGTAGTTTGATGAGCGGCGATGGTGGCCGACCACCGAGAACGTATGGTTTTCGGTACGATTCGCTGATGTAGATAAAAATTCAATTTACTCTCAACAATCCACGGCACTAACTGAACATCAACCGACACGAACCGTCCCGGCCGTACGCGTTTAGCAATAAAACATGAAAATGCACAATCACGCGCAAGGTTTTAGGCGAAAACGAATTGAATGATGTAAACAATTCCAGGCTGCAGCAGGAATAGGTGCATTTCGGCTGTGAGTGTGTTATAACACATAGATTTTCTAGTGTTTCGTTTTCGAAATTAATTATTGTTATTTTCGTTAGTTATTGACAACCGATGTAGAATAAAATTACGGATTAT
>JXWZ01013826.1:0-47980 GCA_000956215.1 Anopheles farauti No. 4 | reverse complement strand
GTACCAATGAAGCGTAAACGTTGATATCCATGAAGCTACCTCTGCCACGATGGTCGACGTTTCGGCTGGAAACACTGGAACAACAATTTCTCTCGTTCCCCATCGCTCTCGCTTAAGCTCTCCAGCGCAAGAGGCTAGCTCGTTTGTTCGATCGCTAGCTCGGTCGCTCTCGTCGTCATTGGCTAACGGTACAGCGTTATGCCTTTGTACAATTTGTTATAGCGACGACGAAGATTTGCTGTTACAGAGCTCGAAAAAAGAGCCATCAATTCACTGAGGAGATGTCCATAGGTAAATGTCGCACTCGTTGATCATCGCTATCTACTACCTTTTCTCGAAAAATACAACGTAAGTTGAACTATATTCAAATCTACTGTTTTTCCTGTTCTAATAAATAAATTATTTGCAACAACCTTTGCATTGTTTAGCAACTCTCCTCCTGTCCTGGGCGAATCTCGCGATAAAAGCACCGCAACCTACGAAACCGACCTAACCAGCAAAGTCGGCCAAATCCGCTGTCCGAAATCCCGATCAACCACTGGCGCCAGCCACACACTGATCCGGAGGTCCGATCGGCCCACCAGAGCTCATCGCTCAGTGGTCAGTGGTGCCCCGAAAATCTAATTATCCTCCGGGAGGTCTCGCTTTCGCCGGGCTTACCTGCGCGAACCGACACCGAAACAGGTTTCTAAAAGGAGTGAAAATCGCCATTCTCGCACGTCATCCCCCCGCCCACCGCCGGGCCCGTACAAAGTACCAGCGCACCGGGTAATCCTATTATGCGGCGCACCGGCGGAGTCGTTGGCAGGCGCTAAGGGACAATCCCGGGGCCCGGGCTGAGCAGCCATAATCGGCGATCGTTAATTGGCAGCAGCAGGCGGAAAGGATTCGGCCGAATATCTCCGATCTGCTGCCGGTGTAATTGCTTGCGCACCTCATTTTGGCGATAATCTCGGGAGCTGCCGGTAATACATTACGCTCGCAATTGAGCAACAGCAAGATCGAGATCGAGATAGGATTGTAAAGCTGGTGTTCGGAGCGGATGTGTGCTTGCTGCGGCTGAGATCTTTTATAGCTGATATTTTCAGTGGATTTTATTCTTGCTGTAGCTGATATCGTTTGTATCTGTTCTATTGTAGTTCAAACCTGTTATAGCAGATGTTCTTGGAGGGTTTATAATTGTTGCTGTCATCTTTCTATATCAGGTGTTTTGAATGGTTTTGTTCTTGAAATAGGTGAGATCTTCCTATAGTTGGTCTCCTCAGAGGATTTTTATTTGCTATAATGGCGATTTTTCTCATTTCTCTCTCAGTGGATGTATATTTGCTAAGAATATGCTACAGCTGGATTAATAGAAAAATTTTACCATCGCCGATGTTCTAATCTACTTACTCACTTGCTATAAAAACCCAGTTCATCCGTCGTATTTGTGCCACCCACCCGGATGAAAATCTCGTGATTGATCCTGTAAGCCTGCCGGCGCCTTCATTACCCCCACGTCGGACACCAGTTAGCCGTGCGCTGCTCCAGAGGCACGCAACGCGCCACATTCATGCAGCCCGGGCAGGCCTTAATTGAAACGAATGGCCGAAACCATTGCTCGAGCCATTTTGCTTCTCGTTTTTCTTTTTTCATTTTGTTCGGATGACCAAATTTTTCTCTTCACACATAATCCATTATTCATGGCACTCTTCTTGCAAACCTTGCACATATCGGAATCTATGCGCACACGAACCAGCTAGATGAGGCGGGGGGTTTTTTTTTTGCTTGCTCCTTCACATTTTTCACATGACGTGCACTTTCTAGTCGTTTTTGCTTGCGCGTGTGTCATTCTGCTTAGAGCCTGCATCCGTCGCCGGTGATTCGTCAACGCTAACAAGATTTCTTTCATGACACAGGCGCAGGCCTCTGTTCATCAGTGAGCGGTCTTTTTTTTCGGTTTGTTTAGGTTTTAAGCTACCTTTTCCGTGCGTTCCTGCGGACCTGACGCGCCTGGCTGGACCAACGAATAGGTTAAACCCTTCCGGAGCGAGCAGGAGACACCTAAACGGTGTGAACATTTTGTGGCTAAATTGGCGACAACTGTTTGACATTTTGATTACTACGGAGCTCCAGCTGTCAAACGTTCCCAACAATCTCCTGCTTAGGTCACAAGAGATCATCTTTTGATCGACTGGCGTAAGAAGATTCCTCGATCTTGTAGCCTCCAGTCGGTCCGTCAGTCTTTTCCGCAACTTGAGTGAATGTCCTGGACCATTTCCGCTAAAACTTCTGGAGAACTCGCACAGGAAGGAAAACGATCGTTCCACCGCGGGCATTGAAAAGATCCAACATCCAGCACCACCGGCCTTTAAGGGTTAAAAGCGATGGGTCTTTTATCGTACGTGGTGCGATCGGCACACGACGTTGTGTGCCCCATCCGGCATATCCGGAGCCACCATTACGCATGCCGTGGCGTCATGGGGGAAACGTCAGTTGCGATCCGATGCCGCCGTTCCATTATGACATGAGTGATGGACCAGTGGACCATTCCTCTTGCAGGAGAACAACAATGAAAAAAAGAAAAAAACATCCCTAGGAAATCCACCGCAGTTGCTAATGCCTCTCCGCCACCCCGCGGACACACACACACACACGTCAACACGCGAGTCCTCCCGCAAGATTAATCCTTATCGTTCGTGGGAGGCAAAAAAAATGGATTTGGCGGTGGGAAGTTTTTACAATTTTCTTGTTTTGCAGCCAACCCAGAGCGACCAAGGGCGAGAGATGCGCGTTCGCTTTTTTGTAGTTTTTTTTTGCTGTGTTTGAAATACTTTTTTCACGGAACAAAAACGCGTCACACTCTTCTCTTCTGCGCTGCGGGGAAAAATGTTTAATTTTATAAATGGGCCCCCGGTTTTTGGGGCTCTTTTTGGTTTTTTTTTTTTTGTGTTGCTTTTTTGTTTTTCCGACGCGGTTGAATACCATTTGGAACGTAATCCACTATCCGTCCGCAATGTGTGGGTTTGTTGTTTGCAACTATTCCATTCGGTGGAACTCCTGCGTCCACCAGTGCCCTAAAACGCTGCTCCCGCTAGAGACTATTTTTGGTCTCGGAAAGTAATGCATTCCGCGGCAGTAAATTGATAGATATACAATGACACGCTTCAACCGGCATTAGAGTGATGCCAAAAAAAAAAAAATCCAAGAGCTCACCGATACCTAACACGGGAGGAGGAATCCTAATCCTTCGCCAACTTCGGGCTTCGATAGGTGATGAATTAAATAAATAGGGACCTTTTCGGAACCGTACCGGATCCGGCCGAAAGCAACGCGCGGCAACAACAAAACAACCATATCGGAAAATGTTGGTCCTTCGAACCGGATTCGGGTGTGCAGTTTCGCAATTAGCGCGGCGTCACCGGTGACAATATCAAATCGCGGCACCGCGAAGCTGTTTTGCGATTCGCAAAATCGTAATTACACGCGCGTCAGCTTGCGTTTTCATATCGGTTTTTTTTTTTAGCTTTGCTACGTATTGTGCACGCCGCTTCGAATGTATACGACAAACTACGAACACGGTACGGATCTGTGCGCCCGGAAGCTGCCGGAAATCTCACGGAATTCCAGTGAAAAAAAAAAATATAAATGATACCGATTTTTTCATTCCACACTGCTGACTCGCCCCCGATTTTCGGGCGCAAAGGATGGTTTCCGACCCAGCAAAAAAAAAACCCTTTAGCATTTCTTACCGGGCCCCGCGCATGGTCGTGTTCGGTTTCGGGCGTGTTAATTAAACTTCCCACCGTATCGCTCTTAGCTTTGGCCCACAAAAACATACGTGTCCTACAGATGATACGAGTCGGCATGGCTTTCGGCACGCACACGCAACGCACGCTTAATTAATGGCCGATGCAAAAGGGCAGAAATCACAAGGAGATGGTCACCGGTTTCCCGGCGAGGAATGTCCCCAACGATGGATTCTTGAAAGGGAAAGAAAAAATTACAATCGTTAGTGTGTCGACGGGTTTTGAAGCGCATTGAGCGGCCATTAGTGTGCTCCGCTCGTAATGCATCGGATAGGACGGACCGCATTCGCACACACCGGGGATCAAGCGTAGGATATCCGCTCCTTGCGTAGAGCGAAACCAAAAAAAAAACGCGCACAAATTGGATAAAAAAGAAAGGAGTCAATTTAATTACACATTTTTTTATAATTCTATTTTTGAAATGGTTCTAATCAAATCAAAATCAATCCCAATTTCCCGTCAATCCCCGTGCACAAACGAGTGTTTACAAGGGCCACGTTTGCAAGAATTATTAGGATAAGGTTGTCAGTTACAATATCGCTTCACGTGATTCAATTGATTCGAAGTTTTATATGAATTTAATGATATTGCATTTTATTAATTTAATTGCATATTATTATTATTAACTAAATTGTTTTGTCTTTCATCACATTGAACACAATGGTGCGCTTTGTTAATCGCTTGGACCTCCCACGGGATCTGCGATTTTTCACTTGACATCTGCCAACAAAACTCAGCGGAGTATTTTATCGTTATCAAATCGTTTCGACCGTAAGTGCCTGAAAGCTATCGGAAAGCTTACTTGAGCTTGCATGCAAGTGCCCTGGCACAAGTGTTTCAATATGACCCCCATTTTGACCGCATCTCACATATAGATGGCGCTATATTGACGACACTGTCTTCAATTTTCCTTTACACAATTACCATTTTTGAAAATTAGTATCGTCCAAGGAATATTTTTAAGATAAAAAAAAACGTTTACTTACGGACTCATAAAGTCCGAGGCAAATTCGGATACATGTCCACCGGATTCGGTGTAGTTTCATTCACATTTTCTCAAATAACGCGCGAGTTTTGCTTCATGGTTTTTATTTATATATAAATACTATGTTTTGTCCTTAACCGTTTTTGCGCCTGCTCCACACACCCGCTGCGGTTCATTCGCGTTTTTTTCCCCTCCTAATTGTGACAAAACCAACGCAAACCGCGATCCTCACCGGTCTTCGGCTTTTGCTTCGTTTATCAGCTTGCTCCACGTTTCCTGGTGCTCCAGAGTAAACATACTGGCGCACACCTACTGCGGCTGGGTCAACGTCCGCTGCATGTTTTGTTTGATGCTGTGTGTTATGTTTTCCGTTTTGTTTTTACATTTCCTCTTGCTTGGTGTAGTTTCCAACTCCTCTCGTACACCCGTCGCTAGTCGCGAGCTTTTGTGAATTTGTTTTGTTTGTTTCGGTTGTGTTTTTGTTTTTCCTCTCATTAGCTTGTTTATACATATATTTACAGATAAACGTATTATCCCAACAGCTTACACCGTCCTCCCCGCCGCTCAAACAGTCATCGCACACCGCGCTTCCATATTGTATTCTATTCCGCTTTCTGCGCCATTCCTTCAAGCCGGGTAGCGTTTACCGCGTTTTTTTTTTGCCCGTATCCTTGTATGTGTTTCTGTGTATTTGTTTGTTCCTGGTGGCCTTCCGGAAAGCAAAAAATATTTGCAAACTAAATCAACATGTTGGTGGTGGAAAATTTGTAGAAAGCAACGCTTCGTAACTTGGTTGATTAAAGATTCGATAAAAAAAAAAGATTTTCCCTCCTGTTATTCGCCGCAGCGTGGATCATTTTTCGTGTATACTTGCTCGAGCACTTCGAAACAATACCCGAAATCAAACTAAAACTTTCAACTTGCGCCCGAAATCGGACACGCACTATTCCTGTGATTTTCCCCCTGGTTATTCAATTGCCTTACATGGTAAGAATTTTGAAGGATGGCAGCGAGCTTGAAGTGAAGGAGCCTGTGTTAACTGTCAAATGTGGAATGCACGTGTTTGTTTCTCGCTTCTGGAACCTGCTTTGCTACCATAAATTTCTTTTCTTGAACTACGTTTCCCTTCTGCTTCTGATTGACTCCCATTTTGCCCTTCCGTGTACGCTCATCCGAGAAAAATTGCTTATCTTTTATCTGTGTGTGTGTTGTTTTTCATTTTTGTATTGTTTTGTTTCACTTTCCAGCTCTCCCTCTCTCATTCTCTTTCTCTTTCTCTCTCTGCTTAATATTCTATACTTGCTAAAATGTGTGTTTCTTTTGTTTTTTTGTTTCATTCCTTTTTCTTCGTCTGCTTCTTCTTGAATCTGCTTAACACCGAACAAATTGCCCTTACTCTTCTCTCATTATAATCTGTTTTGCTGCATATTTACTTTACTTTTAAAACGTTGATTGTGTTTCATAATATTGTTCAATAATTTTTCGCTTCCATTTTTCCATTCCATGGTCTCTCGCACTCTCCATTCTCTCTGTTAACTGCTGCGCAAACGTACGAATCAATTGCGTTGTACTCATGTGTGTTTGCACATTTAGCTCCCCATTCGTCGTTCTCTTCTCTATTTATGGTTTTGTTCCTTTTTTCATTGTTTGTTCGTTTCGTTCAGTTTCCAACTTTATGATTCAAGCAAAATAAGTTACTTCCAGCTTTCCCATAATCTTTTGATGTAGCATCTTAATGTTCAAACAGGAATGCATGCTCGTTTTCGACCGTTTTGCAGCGCATTTAAGAGATTGGCATGCGAGCAAACGAGATGGGAAAAAGGGAAATTTGAAACGATGTTTATATGTTTTTGTTGCTCGATTAATTTCATGCATTTGTTTTGTTTTTGTTCAACCTGCCGTGCTGTTGCGGCGGTTTTGTTTGCTTTCGATGAAATAATTTTACGTTATTCTTTTAAACTTCATGTACGTTGAGAGTTCTTCAATGTTTAATTGCCTATTAATTTAATATAGAATTACTCTTTTGTTACTCTTTCGTCTTGTTATTTTCCATCTCTCTGGTGTGTATTTTTTGCCTATAAGTGTCTGCATCTGCACCATCTGCCCCTTTTCAATACAATATTCGTTCGATGTCCAAGATAATTTAATTTTAATGATTTCCTTCGCTATATACACATACGTCGTCGATGTGTTGTGAAACTTTCGTCCGTTTGCGTTAAAGTTTTACCACATTTTTAAACCTGGTTTCTAGCTCGTTTTCTTCTTTGCTTCCCTGCGATTATGCACGCTATATTTAAAATTACTTCTGCTCGGTGCATGTAAAAAAAAACGTAAAAACAACAGCAACGAAACAATTACTATTTAAAAAAACGTTAAGATAGAAGGTAAGCTCTTGAGGTCCAGTGCCACACCATTGCAACGCAGACGAAAAAGGAAGGGTTGGGAACGAAAAGGTAAACACAAGCTGCCTTTGACACGAGGAGGATTAAAAACCAAACCCCCACTTGCAGTGCTTAAAACAAACACACTTAGTGGAAGCTCGTTCGAAAGTAAAAGTGCGCGCGTGTTTGCGAGTACCTATTTGCACTGGATTGCCAATTTTATTACACACACAAACGTGGCTAGTCGCCTTCTTTTCGACGTTTCTGCTCCACTTCCCTTCTCCGCTACAGAGTTCGGTATTGCTATAAATTACAGTCTTATCAAATATTGGCGTATTTTTGTTTCACACTTTGCGTTCGCGTTTTCTTTCCTCAAATTTTGATTTGCTTTTGCGCAGAACGAAATGTCCTTCCTTTACAGGTGTTTGCGTGTGTGTGTGTGTGGCACAACGATTTGGGGCGATGTTTTCACCAAGTACTAAAAAAAACTATTTGAGGGTTAAACGAAAATTTGGTTAAAAAAGAACAAAAATCTTAGTTGAAAAATAACGAAAATGAATAATGAATGAATGAGGTTCGAAATAAAAATAAAATAAGTTCAAAACCAGGTGGAAGCTATGAAACCAACTAGCGTAAAACGGAATTAAAATCGTATTACTGCTTCGTACATTAAGCAATTAACATCGAGCTTAATAATACTATAGAAGCTTTCCATTCCAACCCGTGCCATACACACACACATGCACCGAGTGTCCTTGCAGCCCACCTCTCTTCGCTCCAGGTTCTTTCACACGCTGATTTGATTTACGATATGAAAACTTGACTATTTTGGACGAAAAACATTATTGTTCTTTAATTGCATTTGAACCTCCGCCCCCGTTTTCCCTCCCCTCCTATAACCGAACCCCACGCGCGTATTTGCTAATCCATATTCCTGTTTTGTTTCTCTTCTCGGTTTGTCTTTCTTCTTCACGGGTTCGTCGAATTGGCGGAGGATCATCATGGCATTTTTCTGTTTTATTTTGTACGATTTCTGCCTTTCTTTTACCTTGCATGAGTGTAATCTATTGCCTGGGGGTGGGCGAAGGTTTTTCGTTCATTTTTTAACCCTTTTCATTGGCCTCGCAAATCGCGTTAATTTATCCCTTTTAAACACTAAATTGAATGCTGATCTTTGCAAATACTATCCATCAGTACCAGATATTTACAAGCTAGCAGACAGCAACACACACACACACACACACAGTCGGAGCTCGAAAGTCAGTTTTTTGTTCGTTAAATGCAAATCATGTCTTTTATCCTCGTTTTTTCGCTTCCTACGCACTATTTATTCGCTCAATGTTATATGATGTCGTTAACGAAACCACTATTGAATGATTGGTATTTTACACTAATGCGCGGCTTTTTGCTGTTTGCCGGGGGAAGGGGTGGGGGGATTTCCCTGGATCAGCTCAATATTTTCATTACGTGTATGCGTGCATGCGTGCGTGTGTGTGTGTGTGTGTGGGGGGGGAAGGGGGTATTATGAGGTATCTTTATCTACCCATGTTTCCCTTCCTTAACCCACAACATACTCTTCTATTTTTCATGTTGATACACATTAACACACCCGCGCACACACACACACACAAACACGGTGCCATGGGAGTTCAACTGGGGGCGTTTCGGCGACCACATGTACCGTGAAGGATATCACAAAACAAACCGAAAATGGGGTGGAAAAAACGACCTTCACATTTCGTAAGTGAAAGCGATGAGATATGTTCGATGTGTGTTTACTAGATGGATGAGCGAGCGAGTGGGATGCGGGGTGGTGAAGGAGGAAAATCACTGGCAACGGTTTCCCCTCCTGCCGCCCTCACTACCCGCGCACAAATTAAGCCTAGGTCGCCTTAAGGGAAAATAAAATGCACATCAAGCGCTAATGAGAGCGGGCTCCCTTCTCTAAACCGTGGAATCACTGGATCGTGCGTCTGACGTGTCGCACTAATGGTCGTGGTATAGTGGTGTGTGATGTCTTGCAATGTAATTGCGAGATGCTACCGCGAGCGATTAAAAACGTGGAAATATGCTATATAAATATATTTCCTTCTATACATAAACGATTTTCCGTCTCCCGAAACGATGAGTATTGTAAAGTATGCGTGTAAGTTTCACAGAACTGAGGTGTTTTTGTCGACGTGTTTGAGAACACACGAGGGGTGTGAGAGAACGTGAGTAAATGCTGACAATAATCTCGAATAAACTAACGAAAAACATTAAAAAATGCTAAATGCTAAACCGATCGAACCGGAAAGGAGCAGGAGGGGACGACTTTACACGCTACGGCTTACAATAAAAAATAAAATATTCCACACACTGGGGTAGGAGAGGGGAGGGGTTTTGTTGGAAAATAAAAAATTAAAAGCCGGACTACCTATTCGCTACAAGAGTATAAAAATCACAATGTTGATGTAACCCTCCCATCCTGCCCCATCTTCACTGTCTCACCAGCGCTCGTTGTTTCTTTTTTCGCTATCCGCGTTCGTGTTTTGCTGTTCCCTTCCTTCCGTTCTCGTTCCATCTCTTTATCTCTCTCTCTCCCTCCCTTTCTCTATATCTCTTTCTCGATTATTAAAAAAAAAAACTATAGTACACATCGCGTGCCATTTCACATTCGCTTTTGAGTGAGTGATTCAGTCAGTCAGTCAGTCCCGCAACCGGAACTTTAGGTACCTGCTAAATATGTGTATATATGAGTATGTATATGTATATATATGTATAAAAAAATGCCAACGCTTAAGTAACAAAGGTTCACTGAGAGCATACACACTAAAAAAGATGACACTGTCATCTGCCTTCCGCTTAAAATTAACGAACCTAATATACGGTACTGCCAAGAGAGAACGAAAAAGAACGAGAGAAAAAGAGAGAAAGAGAGAAAGAGAGAGAGAGAGAGAGAGAGAAGCGTGCGACACAATGGAAACGGGAGGATGACATTATCAACATCTCATCCTCAGCTCATCCTCTCCCGTTTTGTCGCTGGATGGCTCCATCGTAAGTAGAGAGCAAGAGAGAAGGAGAGAACGTAGGGAACAAAACGGCCCTATCTTTCATCTTCCTATCATGTCGCAGCAGTAGTAGTAGTAGTTGTTGTAGTAATAGTAGTAGTGGTATCATTTTCCTAATATGGTTCTTCCGATTTCTCTTCCTTTTTCTTCCTTTTCTTCTTCTTCCTAATGGCTTAACAAACGCAGTGAAAAAGTCTCAAAGAGTTCGGAGTCGCGGGATTCGAACCCAAACGCCATGACGTTCGAGCTATTAGGTTACCGGGCTGCTGTGCACGGCGCACTATACTATGGGGAGTCTGACGTCTTGGCCAAGTGTTCACAGTTCAGCGCGCTTCGGAATGCAATGCTCTAGGCGGGCGTGGTTGCACACAGCAGCTTAGATGATGGTGTCAATCTGTCGCGCCTGGTGAAGTATCTTCTTCTGGTGCCCGACCAGCGTGATGCCCATATCGGAGAGCTGCTGGGCTGTTAGCCGGGAGAGCTGTATATGCATAGAAAAACACACAAATATTAGTTGAGGTAAACACTTACTAAAACCACAAAATTAACAATATCAATGATCGAAAATAAATGCAATATCCAAACAACATTCTTCGTTGTCAGAAATGTCAGCGTTCCTTCACTGTCATTCTTTTTTTATGCACCATATGGTTCACATTTCGTTTATCTCATTTTCTCTCAACGATTTGCATAACACATCGTGCAAATGGTCTGTATTTGGCCCCTGTTTTTTTTTTTAGTTTGAATGAATTATTTAAGTGCATTTGTTATGATGATAGCTTAGAGTGGAAAATACGATCATACCTGCTGTGCCGTGACGAGGCCGGCTTCTTTGAAATGCTGCGAGTAGCGCGACATTTTGATACCCTCCAGCCACAGGTCGGTGCTGATGAAGATGCCCGGATTGCCCGAGCCCGCCATCGTGCCGGTGTTGCTCAAACAACCGACGGTCGAACCGAGCGTACCCATCGAGCCGGGCACATTCGTCATGCTGCTGCTGCCATTGTTCAGGACGCGCTCGCTCGTACCACTGCCACCGATACCACCGCCACCCATCATCAGCGTGGCCGCACGCTGTTGCTGCTGCTGTGAGCTGCCACCGCCCATTATGCTGATGCCACCGCTACCGCCACCACCAGCGGCGGCTGCTGCTGCGGCCTGTGCTGCTGCAGTGGCGGCCGCTGCCGCCAGCATCTCCTGCGTCAGGTCGTCGGAAACGCCGGCCGTGCCCATCCGGGCGACCGGATTGTCCGGCGAGTTGCGCGTCGTCAGCAGTACCTGCGGTTGCCGCGCGAGATTGTCGAGCGTTTGCGTGATGCTGGCGAACGTTGGCCGGTGCGTGCGCTGCTTCTGCCAGCAGTCGAGCATCAGCTGGTAGAGCGCCTCCGGGCAGTCCATCGGGGCCGGCAGCCGGTAGCCCTTCTCGATGCTTTTGATCACGTCCTGGTTCGACCAGTTCCAGTACGGCCGCTCGCCGAACGACATCACCTCCCACAGGACGACGCCGTACGACCACACGTCCGAGGCGGACGTGAACTTGCGGAACGCTATCGCTTCCGGTGCCGTCCAGCGCACCGGTATCTTGCCACCCTGGGTAGAGAAAAGGGCAAGAAAGGGAGTCGATTAAATGGTAAATTAATCGCTTGGCTTGAGCTTACCCGTGTCGTGTACGCATCGCTCGCGTTCTCGATCTCGCGTGACAGCCCGAAGTCGGCGATCTTGCACACCAGCAGCGAGTTGACCAGCACGTTCCGGGCCGCCAGGTCCCGGTGCACGTAGTTCATGTCGCTCAGGTAGGTCATGCCGGCGGCGATGCCCCGCAGCATCCCGATCAGCTGTATCGTCTGGAATTTGCCGTCGTTCGCGCGCAGGAACGTGTCGAGGCTGCCGTTCTCCATGTACTCGGTGATGATCATGACCGGGTTCGAGCGGGTCACCACGCCTTGCAGGAAGATCACGTTCGGGTGCTCGAACTGGCCCATGATGGAGGCCTCGGTCAGGAAATCGCACCGTGCCTTCTCCGACGAGCCCGGCTTGAGCGTTTTGATCGCGACATCGATCTCCTGCACAAAGTTCGGCGGTACCTTCAGGCGCCCGCGGCACACATCGCCAAACTCGCCGCCACCTACGGAGGGGTTGAACGTTGAAGTATTGAAAAATCGAAATTTCCCACCACATCTACCACCCGGCGGCTACTTACCGATAATGGCTTCGATCGTGATGTAGCTCGCGTCAATCTCACGCGCAAACTCGCGTATCGCCTGGTTCGGGTCCTCGTACGTGTGCGGATCGACGTAGCTGCGGCTCGTACCGAACAGCGGTGTGGTCACTGCAAAATTATTACGACGTTGACGGTAATAGCCGTATGAACCACCTTTTATTTTTTGTATTATCAAACAAAAAAAAAGGCGAAAGCAAAATAACACAACAACCGGCACAGAAACGGATACAACGGAGGCAAAAGCAAGCCACACACCCAGTAGTTAAAAAAACAAAAATGGTACAAAACAGTCAGTCGTGTTAGGTAAGCCCGTGTCCAGTACGAGCAGATCAACCAACCGGTACACGAAGCAGTAAGTAGATCACGGATAAGCGAAAATTACATTAAAAAGCATCAACGAAACGCAATCGAAGCATCATGCCACAGATTAGGAACAGCAAAATAACGAAGAGTGACATAGTTTGAAGAGCGGCAATGTTTATAAAGAAAAAAAAACAATGGTTAAGCACACGTTTCACATTCACCGGTCGGTGATTACAGCGTAGAAGAAATACAAATCCCACCAAAATTGGCGTACCAGAAGCACAAGCAAGAGCGTAGAAGGAGCGGTCAACAAAGCAAGCGAGCAAAATTTGTTGTTTCAAATGCAAAGCGTACGCAAATATAGGTTCAAAAACAAATCATACGAAAACAAAAACAAATACAGAAAACGCACAGCAAACGGAAAGGAAAGAAAAGACAAAAAAAGAAAGGAAAAAAAAAAAAAGCAAATTAGTTACAAAGCGTAGTTTTTTTTTAATTTATGCACTAAATTTTTTTTTTTTTTGATCGGGTGGAAGTGAAATAGGAGAAGGATTGTGGAAGGAGCAGCACGGAAACAAATACGTTTTTTTTTTTTTGCAAGAACGAAGAAGGCACAGGAGCCACGCACACAGAAAAGCAGGAAAAACACAGCGTGAGTAATTGAGCATAGTAAACACCCCCATTCTATCGCTCGAAAGGCGTACGTGGTTAATTCACTACCTACACGCTACGTTCTGGTGCATAGCGAAAGACCCGACGTTTTTTTTTTATATTTGGTTTTTAATATGTTTTTTTTTGGCCAAATTTTCGTTGTTTTTCTTGTTCTTTTGTTGGTGAGTAAGGTTTAGAACGAAATTTTGTTACTAGTAAATAAGCAAAACTAAACCCGTCGGAAAAAAAGATCAGACCCCACCGCCACAGTGAGAGGTATCAGAGATATATGGGTTTTAAAAGGAACAAAACTGCAAAAAATAGAATCAAACTTTACCATTGCTTTTCATCGTTTTGACTATCGGGGTCGTGTCCATCGCGTGAACTATGAGAGAGAGAGTTTTGGGGGAAAGTGTTGGGAAAGCGGCCACACGTGTAGGAAACAAAATATAGCAATACATTAAAATATAAATGACATTGAAACACATAAAACAAACAGTGTCGTAAACAGTGGACAGAAGAGAGCGTATAGAGAAGGGCTGAGCAAAGGTAAACAACACACTCAAGCAGATCGTACAACACGTGCATACAACACAAACACACAACATACATAGAGAAGGAGAAAATAAAATGAAAAAAAATGCAAAATAATCTTGATAGTGTTGTTAAAACAGACGATCGCACATTAAACAAACATACGCTCAAAAACATGCGCAACGAAGAAAAAGATAGTAAGGAAGTATGTATAAAGAGCGAATGGAAACAGAAAAATGAAAGAGAAGTGAGCTGGGATCAGACCATAACTGGCTAATACAGGATTCACAAAAGAACAAATTTGTATAAAATTTAAAAAATAATAACATGTTAATTGAAAAGTAATAATTTATCCAAAGAATTGTTCGAAACACGAGCGAAACACTTTGTCGGACGTCATAATGCAAATTATTATCATGATTAAGCAAGGAGGCTTTTCTCTAATATGAATGATAATGAAAAATACTTGAAATATGTAGAATTATTGAATTATTTAGTAAACAATTATTTTTTTCTATCATTACACTAAATTGTCGTCTGATCCAAGCTTGATAAAATGTTAAACGTTACGAACAAATGTGCTGCCTCGAATCGTACGAACCGAGTTGAACAAAAATAGGCAATACACAGCTAAAGTACGTTTTGTATCGCAAGAAACAAATTCAAAACATATAACAACGCGACACACATCAACAAAGAAAAAACACAACGACAACTAGGCGTGCTGCAAATGTTAGACGCAAACTTTTACACTTACTATAGGTGACTACGAGTCCTTTTGTTTTTTATTTTTTGTTTTTGTTAGGGATTAGAAGGAAAGAATGAGATGGTGGTGTTGAGGTAAAAATTTCGTTTTTGTTTCGTTTTCATGTTGTAAGGCCAAATTCGAACGATGTAAAGAAACAGAAAGAGAGAAAGAGAGAGAAAGATAGAAAAAAGAGCCAGGATTGTAGTAAGTGTGTAAAGTTGTCTTCCCGCTTCCTACTCCGGATTCGTTTGGAGATCGTTCAATGCTAGTACTTTAACGATCACACACGCACATACACTCGCACACAGAACGCATACATACATCAAGAAGAAACCTCGATTGTTGTTGGAGAAGGAAATGGAACGATAATTCGCGGACCGTTTGGAATGGGTTTTCCAGCGAAAATGCGAAAGGATATCGGGATGAGAGGGAAACGAACGGATAAAAGAGGAAAAATAGAGTGTGTCAAGCAGCACACGAGGAACAGGAACACACAACGCCATACCTTCGTTGCTCGCATAATCCAGCGGCAGCGGCAGATGATTGTTCGTTTTCTTGTCGATCTCGTCGTGATTTTTCGAGCGCAGGAACACCACCGTGATGACGATTACTGAAATCGAGAGCGGTAAGAGACGCGTTAATCGTGAGCGACCCCTTATCTGCGATGCGCCTTTCCAACGCATCCTTACCGAGCACCAGGATGAACACGACGGTGACGGTCGTACCGGCGACGATACGCATCTGGAACGAGTCATCGTACACTGCAACGGGGGAGGAAACGAGCCGTGGTTAGTTGTAAGAAAATTCCTGTCTTGCGCCAGTATCACTCTCCCTTCGACTGCACCTACCTGGACTGACGCTCTGGTGCGTCTGGGCGTACACGATGTTGCTGAACGTGCCCCAGCCGTTGAGTGTTTTGCAGCGCACCTGGAACCCGTACTCGGTGTTCTCGAGCAACTCGCCGATGTGCACCTTCGACTCCTTGGTGCTCAGGACGGACTTGTTCGTCGCGTCCACCTCGGACTTGGGGAACCACCGGACCTCGTAGTATTCGATCGGTGAATCGCTGTGAATCGGTTTGTCCCACATCAGATCAACGTCTTTGTTCGTGATTTGGACCACTCTGCAGAAAGAAAGTAAAAAAAACAATACGAACGACGTTAAACACTTACTCACTGTGTAATTTCACAACGATCTCACAGAATTTTTTGAATTAAAATCGATTCTTATCAGACATAGAGCCACAAGTCGGATGTAAGGTATTTGAACAATTAAGCTGAGATTAAATAATGAAAAATGATTGATTATGATCTCTAACCCATTTAAGTGTCGCAAATAACTTTATAAATGATGATGATTTTTAAAAAACCTACTGGAGTGTAAGCCTATAAAAGTGTAATATATCATTTATCATGTTTTAACGATCGAAAATGTATGAAGCTTCCTTTTCGCTATGGCAAACATATAAATTTAAATGGATAGAATATGATTTGTAACTCTTGCATCTGGTTTAGTCTTTCTACTATCCTTTTTTTCCTCAATACATTTTTCTCCCTACTCTTTTCATCGTGCGTACATATTTTTATAAAATATTAGAAGCTTTTTTTTTTAATCATTAAAAAAATCCCTCGCCTACTCACTTGACGTTAAAGACCGTGCTGAGGATGGCCGACTCAGTTGTGAAGGTGATCTCGGCAAACTCCGTCTTGATGTCGTCGAGATCGGATCCGGAAGAGCCGGCACCACCGCCCCGTGCATTGACCACCACCATCGGCGGTTCGGTCGCGTGGTACCCGGCCATGCTGCTGCCATTCTCGTATCCCCCAGCCCCACCGCCGCCACCGGCACCGCCCCCGTCCAGGCTAACGATCGGATAGGAAACGCCATGCTGCGAGTGCACCTGCACCGTGTACGTTGTAACCGGCTCCAGGTTCGTCAGCGTCAGCTTCGTATCGTTGAACGTTTCGCTCGACGGGTTGAAGACCACGTTCGAGGTGCAGGCGGCACACCGCACCCGGAACACGATGTCGCTCCGGAACTTGCTGTCGAGCTGCTCGTCCGCCGCCCGCTGCGGTGCGTTCCACGACAGGATCGCGCTCGTCTGGTCGATGAACAGCAGCGTGAGGTTCGTCGGCGGGCCGGGCGGTTTGTAGCACGGCATGTGCTTGCCGTCGCGCGGATGCCGATAGTGTCCGCTCAGACACGGGCAGAACGGTGAGCCGACCTTGTTCGTTTTCGCGTTCAGCGGACAGATCGTGCATGCGCGCACCTCCGCCGACCGGAACGTCCCGACCGGGCACACGTTGCACGTCTGCTTCTCCGCGTCCGGCTCGTACCCGACCTTGCACCGGCAGCCGCCGGTCAGGATCGTCCACTTGCCGTCGCCCTTGCACAGGTACGTCGGCGGCTCGTACGCTTCCGCGTTCTCCACGCACACGCCCTGCTGCTGCTCGATGATCGTCACCTCCCGCCCGGTCGGCGTTTCGTTGAAGTGCGCAAAGTTGACCGTCACCGCCGGGCACGTGATGTAGTACACCTTCACCGCCAGCACGCTGATGCAGGCGCCCTGGTCGCGGAACGCAAAGTACACGCCCTTCTTCGTCACCGCGATGCTCTTCACCTCCACGTTGATGTCCACGTCCGAGTTCTGGTTGAAGCGGCCCTCGCCGGCCGCAATCCGCCCGATCAGCTTGTAGCTTTCGGGCTGCCACGGCGGCGGTTCGCGCGTCGCCGCATCGAACTCGTAGAACAGCAGGCTGAACGTTTCCTTGCACGACAGCGCGTTGCCCGGGAACAGCGAGCAGTCGCGGATCGTGAAGTGTATCTCGATGTACAGCCGGTTCGCCGGCCCACGATCGATGAACGGTGACCACAGCCAGTTGTTCACGTTGTTGTACGCCACGTCGCACACGACGTAGCTCCGCCAGTTGATGCCCTTCACGAAGTTTGTGAACGACTCCTCGACCCACTGGAAGAAGATTATTGGAGGGAAGCAAAAAAAAAAAGAGGGAATCTCATTAGAATCATTTAATTGCTATCATACACGGGCCTGACCTGCAAATCAACTCTTAATTGCATCCATTGATTGGATCACCTATTTTGTTTTTACGCTGCAGTCAACTTGCACGCCGTTCGGTCCTTCCCCAAGACGAACTATTAAAATTGTCACCCTATTAAAATTTTATTTACGCACTTTTTACCCGGTGCCGCACGAGATACGCTCGTTCTCTCCTGTGCATTTGTATGCATTTTAAAAGGGGTTGTGCTTAATGTTCGACTCATTAGGGTAATAAGAAAATATAGGTTTTTATATTTTTCTGCTCTTTTTAGCCTGTACTTCTGTCGTAATCTTGTACGATCTTGACGCTAAATACCAACCATTCGTAGGTTGAAAGCTGTCCGAATGAGTAGAAATAACATTTTATCAAAAGTTCTTCTGCTATAAAATAAAACAGACTAACTTAAAAATGGTCACGAAAAGTAATTCAAATTTCTACAATTTTCGACTTTTTTGCTTTCGATGAATAATGCTAAGATATAGTTCACAATTCCTGTGACAATATAAAGCATTTTCCTCACATTTTCACAAACATCTTGTTCGGTAAGTTTGAAATGCGGCCCAAATTTCGCACGAAATGAAGAGCCAAAATTGAATGTTCCTAACGCCCGAACTAGCGGGCCTTTTCACTTCCAAACTCAGTTCCGATTGTTGTGGCAGGCGAGCTTCACCAACCACCCTGCCGATTTGCAAAGCAATGAACGTATTTTGAGACGTTCGAAAACGGAAAATTCCAAACGTCTCCGTGCGGGCAAAAGCCACACGGGCAAGTAAAAACGCGACCGTGTTTGATGGATTTAGCAAACCGGGAAGCGGGAGGGCCGCGAACCAGGCGCATTAAAATCTCGACCCGTTTCCTTCCCAAACTGCCGTGCGTTCTTCGGCGGGAGGCTGCACCCATCCGGAGCATTCAAACAGGTTTTGCTAAGTGTGTTGCGCCGCCGCCACCCGCCGTCGCCGTCCGCTTCTCTTGTCGCGTCGCTTCGTGCAGCAGCAGCCGCAGCAGCATTGTAACAGGAATCAGCCTCGTGGCAGCCACCGTAATCGCCTGTTTTGTCCATTTCCATTTTTCCAAACCCCGTTCCGTGGCGGGGAGCAACACACATTCGCGACACATTCGCGCTATGTTTAGGGTAGGCAGGCAGCACCTGCTCCAGCGGAGCAACTCGAGCTTTCTGGCGACAAACTCGCACACACACACACACACGCGCGCGCTTAGCAGAGAGAAAGAGAGTGAGAGATTCGAAGCTAGGCTCTAGAGTCGCAGCCCGAAAGGTTCAAATTAAGCCGCCCGTCGTCTCCGCCGCCCCCACCACCGGCGAGGAGAGCAGGAGCGGCTAATGATGCGCGTCCTCCACGCGACTACCAGCACGCCGCGCATGCCGATGATCCGCCCGGTTTATCTTTCTCGGGTCTTTTGCGCTTCGTGCTTCGCCTTTCTTTTCTGGTCTCGTTTTGGGAGGTCCGTCTTATTTCTGTCTTTTATTGCTTCTAATTTGACTTTTTATGGACCCGGGTAGATAGAGAGGGCGCGCGAGCGCGCGCACACACACACACATGCATCTTCATCCGGCGAACAATTTCTGACCGGAATGGTCCAGGAGAGGAACGCGACCGGTTAGCCGCTACCGGCTGGCTACTTCGGTAACATCGTTTTTTTTTTTTTCTTTTTTTATTGCACCCCCATTTATAGGATACTGCATTTGATTTCTCGAGCCCCACAAAAACCGCAGCATCGAGCGGCCGACTCATACTACTCACAAAATCCTCGCACTCCGGGGCCAACGGAGGCGGATTGAGTTGAGCGATTCGTCACGAACTTTGCGCCCGTTTCGACCCGCTCGCACCCGTTAATGGCAACTTCTCGCTCCAGCAGCATCCTATATTTCTTCACGGCTGGCTGGAATTTGCATACCATATAATAAACGGACTGGTCCGGCATTAAGCCCGCTACTAATTTAGAAATTTAGCAGACACCGAGCGCGCGCGCGCGCCGGAATGATCGATCTGCACCTACGACCGGGAAGCAAACCGCGGGAACGGAACGGTGAATTAGCATACCGAAAAGCCAAAGCCATCGCGTTTTTATTGCCATTTAACTGAAGAGCCAGCGTTGTCTTCAAAGAGTTATCCGATGATTTAATGGACGAGCGCGCGCGCGCGGATGAAAACAGAAGCACCGGTGGAGGCATAGGGCAGAAGAGTTTGGGAAAGCCGAAGTGAATTATCAGCTCCAACGGTTTCGGCTCGGCCGCTTGAAAGAGACTTCTGAGGCGCTTCTGATTCTAGGAGTCTGCAAGCTTTTTCCTCTTCGGGATCTAACTTACATTTAATGCTTGATATTATCAAAAAAAAAATCTCTTTCAAAATTATTCCAAGCTTACAATGTTAGAGTAAAGATTCTCAATGGATGAAGTTGATATCATAATGCGTGTTTGTTTTTTTTTAGAGACGTTTATGATAACTCGAACTTAACTCTCGCTAAAGCAATCTCAATACGTGAAATGTAGCACAGTTCGTACAGAATATTTCTAAATCGCGGTTTGTTCAAAAAACCGTGATTTCAACGAAACGATCACTTATTTTTATCGGTGTGGAGTCAGCAATTCCATACAAAAAAAAAAACAAACAGAACCTGAAGCACGCTTCATTCGAGCGGGATTAAGGTTTGTTTTTCGTTTGAAGTTTCTGACTTCACAGTTGTCAAATTTGGCGACTGCCAATCGCGCCAGAGTTTCATAATAAGGCTTTTCAGTAATACGACCAGGCCGTTTCTAATAAAAAAAAAAACAGATTTTACCTATTGTCTGGTAACATCTTCTAATTGTTGTAATTAGTAACGCCTGGGACATAATCAACGGGACATAATTTCAAAACCAGGTCCAAAATCGTAAACATTTAAATGACGCTATCTTGTCCAAAAATAACTCCTACTTGCTGCTAGGATCCTGATTGACTTGTTACTGACCAATATGTCTTTGATCCTCGTCAGGCGACCTTTAAAGCTTATAAAGTTTTTGGTTCGGAGTGATCAACTATCAGTATGTAACTCAAAAACGTTTGGAATAGTCTAACGCGTCAGAGCTACCGGTGAGCAACAACTGAGCCACCAAATCGCATTTAGAGAGCACTTAGATAACATTAAAAAGTAACTCTTCGGGTTGTTTCTACTATTTCTATTTTTTTTATGAGAGAGAACATTGCGTTGTCCACAAATGTTCTGGAATGTGCTACTTACCCCGGGCGTTTGTGCCTGCGGTCCGTACGGGTATCGGGTCCACTCCAGGGTTGCCTCCTTCGTGGTGTCCAGCAATACGACTGCAAAGAGAATAAATGTCACAAATGGTTAGTGGCCGCACGGATACAGCTTCGCAAACGTACTCAATATTTAACGCCTCTTTTTCGCAACGGTCCGGGCAGTGCGGAAGCCCAAATTCCGTGGTTATCGCGCCTTCGTGCACGGTTACCGTTCGCGCTACACGTATCTGCCCTTTAAAGTATTAAAGTAAGTGCTCGGGGAGCCGGCCAACACAAGTGCACAACATCGGGTTTACACTACAGCATCCGGTTTGCGGGTCGTCGCCGTCGAAGCGCTCGTCCTGCGGTTACAGGCCGCACGTCCTCCCACTCCCCCACCCCGCAGCGACACTGCGATACGCTTTCGCACACGGTTCGCTAAGCCGGCACGCTAAACAAATCTAGCAAATGCACTCGACGCAAGGATACGCCCGCACGATCGCGGCAAGGATGCAGCAAACCCCTTGCTGCCCCGGTCGGGCGCTCCCACGGGCACACCTGCGGGGAAGTCATTTAGATAATTTATCAAAAGCACCCACCCGGCCACCGTTGCCGGGGCCGGAACACGCGTGCTTTGCCAACCGTGTGTCCCTTTTTATTGATGGAAAAAGCGGCGTTCCGACCCGCGGCGGCCCGCCACTTGCCCGCTAATGATGCTCCGGACGAGTCGATGATGCGTTATTTTAATGCTCGGTGCTCGGTACGCACACACACACACACAGGGACAGGGCGACGGGTGGGAGTTGTTAGCATACGCTCGTTAGTGCACCACGTTTGATCGGACTTGAGATGCTGTACGAATGCTATCACCTGCTGTACATGAAGGTACACGCAGAAACGATAACGCAAAGCGCGCGCCTTAATATATGCTATTTGTGTCATTTTTTTCCTTTTTTGCTATAATTGTATTTTTTCATAATTTTTTTCCCGTGAATCGTTTGGATAGTTTTAGCATACTTATTGCAATTTTTATTAATTCTACGGCAGTTCTAGGCAGCAGTGAATGGTTTACACAAATAAAAAAATTCATACTATCTGTCTTTATGGCACTTTTCAATTTCAAATTATATATTTG
Organism: Anopheles farauti No. 4; assembly: GCA_000956215.1. Lineage (NCBI taxonomy): Eukaryota > Metazoa > Arthropoda > Insecta > Diptera > Culicidae > Anopheles > Anopheles farauti No. 4. The sequence goes on along the minus strand of JXWZ01013826.1, from coordinate 25,889 downwards.
CAATAAAAATACATAATCAAATAAATGTTGAATCACTTTGATGTAATTTTTTTTTCTTGAATATAGAACATCCTTGTAAACAACAAAAAACATGTTGAACAAAACATTTTAACATGCTGTTATTTTTTACTTTTTTCCATACCAATTATACTTCCCCAAGATACGTGAAAAAAAGAAACGCACAGAAGCAAGAGTGAAAAGGATTCTAGCGAAGTCACCGCGACCATAACGATGATAATTCAATTCGCATAAAAAAAGGATTTTATTCCAGCGCAAATATGTGTCACCCTGTGCGGAGCGGGCGTTTTCCGTCCAGGGCTGAGGAAGGGACACGAAATTTGAACGACCGGGCACCCGGGTGTGGAGCAAAGACCTTTTCACGTCAACCGCGCTTTCCACCGCGCAACAACATGCTCCGCTCAAATTGTGTCGCGTTCGTTGACCTTACCCGTCAGGCATCAGGCAGCGGGAATCATTCCATTCGCTCGAGTGGCTGGCGTTGATGAACCGAAGCACGGCCGACGCGGAGCAAAGGGGGAGGGGGGGCTCGAGATTCGGGACTATTACAGGACAAAAATATCACGAAAATTGCAATTTTCCCTTTCGGGGAGTTTTTTTTGCGTGTGGCTTCCTCCTCCGCGTTGCCCTGGGCCGTTCATTCGCCGGGATGTAGATTTCTACCGCAATTTTTTTAGACACCTGAGCGGTCTCCTCGCCGCATTTCAGATCTCCTGCTTCATTTTCTTTCATTTCTTCACGATTTTTTTTTTAATGTTGCAAAAAAGGAGAAACCAAAAAAAGGACGAATCACAGCATATCAGAGAGAGCGAGCAAGTGAGAAAAAAAAACGGCTAGATAGAGGATGCATCCGCCGCTCAAGCATGGTGTGGGAACCGAGCGAATTCGCTTTTCCCACCCAACACCCACGCAGCGGGCGCCGCCCCTTTGGTGTGTTCGTGCTTTTCGGGGGAAAATGCGCTGCTTGAAAAGACCGCGTCCCGCCGCACCAAGCGCTCCAAGTGTGTGTGGGTGTGTGTTTGTCTGTCCTTGTGCAACGGGTGCAAGAAGCATCCGCAACCAGCGAGGACGATGTGCTCGAGAAAATAATTTCAAAAAAGAGAGCATTTCTTCGGGCGTGAGAGAACAGGAGTCGCAAATCGTTTCGTGCGGGAAAGAGAGAAATAATGCGAGCATAAAGGGAAAGCTGCATGTTTCATAGCATGCACACACCGCATCCATAATCATAATTACTACGTTACCATTAAAGGTTCTAACTTTGTACCTTTGGAGGTTAGGTTAAATTGATTTACTTTAAATAATTTTTCGTACTTTTATTATTGTAATGGTTTATAACACGTCAATTTAAGTCGGTTTTGTTCAATGCATTAATAATTAATTTAAAAATTATTTTTAAACTGAAAAAAATTAAAAAAAATATAAAATATAAAGATAATAAAAAATAAAACGTGTAAATAACACTATTAAAAGTAATACATTTATTCAAAAAAAGATAAAAGCATGCATGAATAAAAAAACCGCTTTAAAAAGCACTTATATTCAGCGGGGTGGACACGAAAAACCAAACAGACTGCATCATGAAGTCGGCGAAAACGCCAAAGACAAAAGACAAAATTGAAAAACAAATGCGAAGAAATTTCGATGAATCGACGGTAATCATCCTCTCGTGGACAAGTTATCATCGTCGTCGTCTGGGTAGGTCGTCTCCACAGGTACAGGGGGTGGGTGAGAGGGGCACGGGCAGGATGGATCTCCTTCAAGAAGCACGGAATGCGAAATAAAGACGATCTTGTAGGCGTGTGTGTGTGTGTGTGTGGGAAAGAGAATGCAAAGGACGGGGGCTATTTTTGCAGGACGACAGCATCAATCCACACACATACACACACACTCACACACCCGAACCACTCTCACAGGGCAGGAGGACACACAAATGGATCCGCTCCAGACGTTTTTTTGTTGTTGTTATTTTTTGTGTTTCGAACCGTCAAGAATGTAATCGCTGACGAATAAACGTGTTTCCCTGTACGTGCATGTATGTGTGTGTGTATTGCGAAAGGGAAAGGGTTCGCTCGCAGGGGGAAAGGGCTCCCATGGCGGAGCAGCGGAGTGGTTTTACAAGTGGTTTTGCTTTCGTCATTCGCTCGTTCGCTTTTCGCCCTAAAAAAAAAAGAAGCTTCTTGCGTGTTGGTTTTTTTCCCCTTCGTCCTATCTATTGCGATTCTCGTTCTCTCGATGCAATGACGCCCGCCAGCATCCGCGTCCTGTGCTGTGTCCCCAAAACCCTCTCCTTCTTCCCCTGCTCCTGTGAAATGCCTCCCCCTTCGCCAAAACCGGTGTGCTCGGTCAGAAGTCGGACGGACAAAGGAACGAAAAGCATGAGCATCTTTTCCGTTTTTGTTTTTAGTTCGCGTCCGAAAGTAATAGCGTCGTTTGCATTAAAAAGTAAACTAATAGTAGATTTTTTGACAGCTGTCAAATTTTCTTCAATGTTTCATCCAGAGAAAGGAAAAACATAAAATGGTAAAATGTAGTGCATTTGACAGCTAAAGAAAAGAAAACTGCTGTAAGATATATCTTTCTTTGTTCGCTAGTCAAATCAATAAAAAAATGGCATAGAAATAGTCACGTAAAACATAATTTACAAAAAAATATTTAGTCATTTATTATTTAGTCTCAAATGAAACATAAATATTACATAAAACATTTTTAATAAGTAATGAATTAAATAGACGAGCTTACCGTAATAAGTTTGTATGAAATCTTGCATTTAAAGAACAACCAAATTACTTTGTATATTAAGAGCAATTTGTAGTCCATTTGGTACATTTGATTTAAAAAAAATATTATTAATTAATAAAAGACATTTTTTTTAATCTCCAAGTCAAGATTCAACACTTGAGTGATTTTGACAAATTACGACAAATTAGGCTAAAATGTACAAATCACACTGTCAAACTTGGTACGAAAATACATTATTTAATACTTCAAAATGTATCTTACTAGCGGTGTGTTGAGCATTTAAGATCGCAGAAACTGGTCGGGATGTTCTGTAAATCTCATATATTGAGTACAAATTGATGTGCAAATTCGGCCACCGGATAAAACCATTCAAAATGCACCTGTTTCAAAGGTCAAAGGTAAAAGTCGACCGTATTTTTGCTTCATTTCACTCCCGCCCGGCAGGTTTTGGTCGTAAATTCGAGCTGTCTTCATCACAAGCTGGTTTTACCTGTCTAAATGCAGACTTTCATGCTGTCAAACATCTACCCTTGTTCAACAACAACAACAAAAATCCACTTCAACACAAAACAACGCATCCAAACGGCTAATGTAAGCCCTTAAACGGGTCTAAAAAGAGGCAACAAAACATCCGAAAGGATCTCCCAGCAGAGCGAGTGCAAGCCGAAGTAGAGTTAACAAAATAAATAAAAAAAATTGGTCCAAAATTTGGCGCAGATTTCGTGAACCATGAGCCACCGCCGCGCTATGCGACGTTCGTCGACCCTTCGCATATTTTTGGAGCTTCATAATGGAGCGCTCCCTCTCCCACCGACACTTAAAGGCTTCTTTTCGTGCAAGCGCAAAAATGCAACAAGCAGTGGCAATTGATGAGTGGCACTCGTGCCACCGAAAGTCCACCGACCTCTCCGACTGCATTAGAGTGAGAGAGAGAGAGAGAGAAAGAGAAAACGCCGAACGGGAAAGGATGCAGGGGGAAGGGCGTCACTTTCACTGCTCTAAAAAGGACGTGAAGGAGCGCTAGGTAAAATGAAAGAATAAACAGTTTTACACATGCACACCAAAAAGCATCGCCCAGCAAGCGAATAGCATAAATCCACCCCCTTTTTAAGACACGAACCGACACACACGTACAAGGTACAACTTCTTTTGGAGAAGCATTTCAAGTAGCAATGAACTTTCCCCCTTTGCCAGAGGCCGAATGGGGGCAGGGGGGAGAGGCAACGGTGTGGGAACGATGCTCCCTCGGCCCGGATGGAAGGACGACGCCTTGCGGAGGGGAACAAGCGACGCACTGATTAGCTCATCGAAACAACAAAAAACAACAACGAGAAAAACCACCCAAACCCACCCCACCGAGGTGGGGCACGAATTTTCTTCCACTTGCGAGAACCGTGGCGGAACGGCGAAAATACGCCAAAAGCGAAAGCACCGGATGGTTCGGGTATTGTCCTTTGATTTAATAGCGTCGCATGGGCCGCACAGGAGTGGGTGGTGGCTGGGGAAAAAGAGATGGTTGTTCAGGATGCAGTAAGTCATGTAAGCCTTTCTCGTAAGCAAAAAAAAACCCACAACCGAGTTGCGAGTTGAACGAACTGTTTAGTTTTTGGTTCCATTTTTTTGTGTGTCTGTGTGTGTGTAAGTGGCTCCCCCGAAAAATATCCTTTCCCAGGCACACACGGCGTGTCGCCGTGATAAGGACACTCGAAGCGATCACGAACGAAAATCTTGCAACAGCGCCCCACATCTCCTGCCCAAAATGTGTGTTAGAAAGGTGGAGGTAAAATAGGGTGGAAAGGTGGGCAGAAGGGGGCACTCGCTCTTGAAACCGAACTAATGAGCATGCCAGGGGTCACTGACACCGGCGTTAAACAATAGCCATGAGTGGAAAGCATTTTTGGGCGACTTTTTCCACTTTTCGTTCCCCAAGTGTTAGGTTAGGTCTTTTGGCGAATTGCGAAAAAAAATGTCAAACAAATCAACACAGCGTAAAGGATGTCCTTTTTGAGGACCTTTAGGTACATGAAATCGAGAAAGAGAGCAAACGGTGTCTATGTGCAGTTTTGGTTGTACAGGATGCATGAGGAAAACGTTTTCGCTAGTTGCCATTAAGTGAGTGTCATACTCGAATTGATATTAATTTATAAATTGTTTTTGCATTTATTTGTTTTTATTGCAAATTTATTAATTTCGAGTATTAACTAAATTACTCGAAATAAATTAAATTAAATTTCATAGTCAAATTTGAATTTAATTGATATTACAAATATACAAACATAGATTTAAATTTCGATTAATTTAGCAGCGTGCGCATTTTGTTTAATTTCTTACTTATTTTGTTTTAATATAAAAATATGTTTTCTTATGTACACATGAAATCTTATTAAGTCATGTATGTCTATTTTAAAAATGCTTAAAAAACGTATGCTTTTAATAGCGTTAATAAATCCACGAAACAGTTACTCAGCCTATAAACCGTGCGAATTGCATGGATTGCCCCGAAACGTATGCAATTCGCGATGCGACATGCCGTACGGCAGCTGAACAGCAGCTGAACAACCACACATGCTCGGAAGATAAACAAGATGTTCACGAAAGCCTTATTTAAATACGTTATCAAAGCGGCAAAACTTCAAAATGTAAAAATCATTATCAATATTGTATAAACTATTCTCTGTTGCGCTTGCAAAGCAGTAGCAACATCGCTAGTAAAGCAAACATAGCGGAATGGGTAAAGGAATGGAAAACCTTTCTGCCAAAAACGAGCGGAAAATGGAAAACGTAAAAAAAAACAAATTGATTAAAACCGATTAGAGGTTAGGAGAAAAAAAATGGCAGACAGCGAGAAAGAGAGTCGGAATAAATGTGCCAGCGTGTAGAGAACAGTAGAGTCTAATCGTGTGCTCTCGATTGGTGTGCAAATATATACCTTCAAATACAGCCCAGCAGACTGTATTTTCCACCCAAAACACACACATACACACACACGAACCGCCGCGGTTGGCTCGTTGAAATATTAAATTTGTAATTTTAAGTCTCAACAGCCGGCTGCAGCGCGGCGACGGGCCACGGTTTCCATCTGGAGGCGGCGATTTTCCGAGTTTTTCGTTAAATATTTCATCACGCGACACAAACCGGACGACGAATGTTGGCCCCGTTTTCCTTTTATTTGTTTTATTTTTTTTCGCTGCGAACGTGTCAAGTAAAGGAGAAAAAGAAACTACGACAAGGCAAATAATACATTTCTCCCTCGATTGCCGATCGGTATGGAAAAAAAAATCCCAAAAATAACCATTCCGGCACGTTCTCACATCCGGTGGTTATCTTAAACACCGGGAAGGAAAAACAAAGCCCTACGCTGCACCGAAGCAAGAGAGAAAAAAAAACAAACGACAAAATGCGCCTGCATCGTTAATTACTCGTAAACCGAGCCGTGGGTGATGTTTACGTTCGCAGCGCAACGACAGCTTCCAGCAGCAATTCTTCATCGGACTTTTTGACCGCCCGAGACCACACCGTGGTGGAGTTAGAAAATATTACAAAAGACAATAAAAGCCACCCGCGCTTCCTCAATAAACTGCATCGAACGGCTCCTCAGAAGGTGTTAATGGCATGTTTTTTTTTTCCACCCCTTTTCTTCTCGTTAATCCTCATTCCACAAATGCACCCGAACGTATTGTGTTTGGTTTTTGGGTTGGAATTTGTGATGAACAAAGTGCGCGTGTGGCTTGAAATGGAGTAAGCTAATTCGATAGAAACGAAAACACACGCACGCCCACATCTCATCTGGCAGAAGAAAGCTGTTTTAATTTTTTTTTATTAAAACCTGAAAAAATAAAAACCGTCTTCCATTGGACAAAATTATCAATTTTGAATGTTTTACTTTATACATTTGTCTCCTTTTGATGTTATTGATTAATTGATTTATTATATTTTATTGCTGTTTAACGCTAAAAAAGAAATATGCCTTGAGTATGACAGATTTTAAGACGCTCCTGGTGGTGGTGACAAAAAATCTATTTGATATTTCATTTTACGATGAAGCCACAACAGCGTAAAATGAATTCCAATAAAGCATCTCGCAAGGATCACGAAAACTAATAATAATTAGCAATTTAACGCACGTCCCGGGGGCGAAGTTTTGTGACCAAACGTTGCTTTCCGCTCTGTTGTATTATTTGCTTTCCCTTTGTATTGGTATCCCATTTTCTCCTTGTTCCATTTTTCCGATACATCCTTTTTGCCATTTCTCCGAAAAATGGTTCCGAACCTACCCGCGACAAGGCAGATGGGAAGGTCAACAATTTGGGACAAGATTAATGGCCATTCGCACCGCAGGACGATAAAGGTCCGGGCCACACGGGCAACCAAACGTGCCAAGCGACAAATAAACCATTGCACTTTTTCTGCATCGTTTTCTTCCTCTTACGCTAATCCCAGCGGGGAGGGTGGGTTCGGGTCGTTACTCATCCTTTTTTCCTTCCTTTCCGTTCCACGTTTTCCTGCCTTTTCGCCGGAGACAAATGATGTCACCAGCGCAAGAGGTCCCTTCCCGAAAGCGTATATTTCCCGAGATTTCGCGACCACTCAATTACTAACGGCGCTAGGAGTATTAAAGCGAATTTTCGTACCCCGTCTTCAATTGTTTTTACGTGCCACATTGAATACCCTTAGTGCGCTCGATTTTGGACGGGAAAAGCGAGCACAACAAAAAATGGCATCATCCAACGCAACAATAAAACATCAAACAAAAATTGCAGTCGTCCTCTTGCCTAGTGCTTCCAAATTATGACTTTTTTTATTATTTCATGTCGAAATACGGTGCATTTAGGGAGACATTTGCATATCGAATTCGTGTGCATATACTTTTTTTTCATTTTGGTCGCATAAATACGAAAGAAGATACGAGGTTATCGGAGCGCATCAAGCCGTTCCCCTCCTAGCCGTTCTTCCTCTCGGCCATGTGAGATCTGACACCGACGTGAAAGCCGATGCCGCACGATCCTTTGCCGAAAACAGAAACAAAACCAAGCAAGCGAACCGTGGAAAATGGTTTCCCTGCTTCTGCCAGCTGGTGGCGGTGTGGCTGCAGTACGGTGCGATGCATTGGAGCCGATCGAGCGAGCGCCCTGGTGATGATCCGCCGGTTGCGAGCACCGGGGGCGGCACTTTTTGCTCCGCCAAGATCAGCTTACCAGCTTTTGCCACGAGCACGGCTCAAATTCGGGCCGAGAAAGAGGCAGATTTCATGGCTGCAGGCCATCGCTTGTCTGGTCTGTTGCGTCCCAGCCGAGATCGGCGAGCACTGTGTCGCGATTAGGCGGTATTATTGATGCCCTAAAATGTATCCACCAGCTGCATTCCGTCACATCGTTCCGTTGCGAAAAAGCGACCAATATGGGTTCATAGTTCACGCTACAAATAAATACAAAATTTAATGGTAAATCGATTCAACAATCGCGCCACACATCTATCATAAAATTGCCACACGAACCCGTCCGAAGAATCTTGCTAGGAACTTATTCAAACAATGAGAATTAAATTGAGTTGAGAAATCGAATTGACGGACCCAAATTCGGCTCGCGAATGAGATAGTCTCATTTAGACTAACCGGGTTCGGTCGGATTGAAACAGTAACTAACGCCATATGGCGCTCCACCCAAAAAACCGTGTCCAAATCGAAATGAAATCTAACATCCAATGGCACCTTCGGCCACGCAAAACTTACCCTGATCACTGGCGACGCCATCGAACCTCTGGTAGAGCGCGTAGAACAGCAGCAGCAGTGACCAAAATCGCTCCATATTTCGTGTGCCGGCCCTTCGGGCGCCGTTCGCGTTGCCCACAACCGGGCGCTTGTACTTTCACCTTTCTCCGCTCGACCTGCTCCCGTTCCCCTCCCCACCGTGTCCTTAAAACAGGGGTTTTGTTTTTTGTTGTTGTTTTTTTTTTTTTTAGATGCTTGCTTCTGTTCCTTTTGTCACTCGCTGCGCTGCGTTTTGATTGATGCGGAATTGCGTTGGTGCTGAGCCGCTGCCGGTGAACGCTGCCGATGGGGGTCCTTTCCTAGCACTGTTGTTGCGCCCGCACTCCCCCACCCACCCCACACGCGCACACACACACACACGCACACACGCACACACTCAAACGCACGGGGTTTTACTCGAGTGGCGCACGGACGCGGTGGTTCCACTCGCAGGATGGCCCAGCGGCTGCTGTTGTCGTTGTCGTCGTCGTGGTGCTGGTAGTGGTAGGGACGACACGACCGGTGCCATGTTGCTGTGGCCCGCGGGGAACTGTGGCCCTCCACCTGACAGGAACAACCTTCACACGCACGCACGCACAAACACACCCACTATTCCCGCATGATGTCAACCACCTTGGGACTTGGTAATCGGATACACCCGGGGGATATATCGGCACTCTCAGCAACAATGGCCGGAGCGCATCTTGTGGTTGGCACGAACTACACACACACACGCGCGCACACACACACAGAGAGAGAGGAGACGGACACAGAAACACGCACACACGAGCTGCTGTTGATCGACTGAGTGACGGGACGCTTGTGTTGCGATTGATCGTTGCGGGGTCCCACGGAACACCCGGGTCCCGTCTAGGTCCGTCTGGTGTGTCGGTCGTGCGGTCGGGGTTGATTGTGCGAACAGGAAGACGGTGGGGACGGGGCGCACCTGTGTGCACGCGTCCGGCGTCGGGGTGTTGGTGGTGGTGGCGATGTTGCGCACGCGCCTTCCGTCACCCCCGGCACACCTTCACCGTCACGCCGCTACTCTGCTGCCCGCCACGGGAATGGTCGGTTTACACTCGCCGCTTCAGCGTTGGAACACGCGCGTTTTCGCGGTCACCGTCGACTGAATCGGGTGATGGTCGGATGCTCTGCTGCTGGAAGCTAAAAAGAAGGAAAATAAACGAGAGAAGAGAGAAGAAAAAAAAACACATACATTAGTGTTGTTTGGCATGGTGACGAGCGAGGCATTTTTGGTGTGGTGTGTGGAGGGGAAATGACGACGCGTGGGGGAAAACTCGATCTCGTCGAACGAACCATGGAGCACAATTTTTGGTGACAAATACTAGCCCATTTACGGTGGCGCTCTAGCTTGATGACACTTGCTGATCTTGCTAGCTTTTACTCTTGCCCACGTGTGCGAGTGTGCGTTTGCATTCTGCGTTCTGAGCCTTCTCGCCGCTCAGGTGTGGTAAAAGACACCGCCAGCCATCCAAAAATTCCAGCTTAAGCATTTTGGTGGCGGTGATGCACGATCACACATGCGTTGCGGAGATAAAACCGTTGCACGCAGACACAAACACAGACACACATCGGATAGCCTGCCAGCGACCGCTCGAATCGCAAAGGGAAATTGAATCCCGTCTCGCAGCATCCCGACGCTCCATCCCGCTCGCTCACACGCATAGACGCATAGCACCGATTTGCTTTCCCCTTTCCCTCTTTCTCAGGTGTTTCACTTCGGGCCACCGTTGTGTGCTTGTGCGCTTGTCTGGGCGAAAGATGGCAACGGCAACGAACGTTAACCCTATTGCTGGTTAGCAAAATGTTTTTTTTTTTATGTAAACTAATTCTAACTAAGTGATTTTTTTTCTCACCCCGTAACACAAGTTTGTAGCGGAAATGTTTTCTAAACTTTCGCTTCTATTTAACAAGCTTCGACGAGAAGGTTTAAAAGTGAGCAAAAATTCTGCTTTGATCTGCGATCAAGACGCGTTAATGCACTTGAAATAGATAGAAAATTTCAGTAAAACATTCAGAGAAATAAGCTACGAAACGTTGAACGATTGTCAAAATACAAGGACTTTTTCTTCATTTGGCATTTATTTAAAGTTTCATAGCTCATAGGTATGGTTTACGATGTGTTCAACACCCACTTTACAAACGTTTTTCGCATTTAACACCACGTTTCAAACAACATTCGATGTATGAATTATAATATTTTTTAAAACCAATTATCAAATAACATACGATGATATTTTTATCAAATAAATCTAATCTCAACCTTTATTGAAAATTCAGCTTTGAAGGTAATGTGTTGAGATTTCTATTCTGAATGTCATAGACGGGGTTAACAGCGGCTGGACACATGAGCGCTGTGGTGGTGGTGATGTCCAGAATCCATTGTGAGAAATTTAATTCGTCCCTCTCACCCGCGACCGACCAACAGAATCACCCCGCAAAATTCGCTCAATGCAATCTTGCAAAAATGAAACACCCTACCGGATTACATTCGGGGATAAATTCGGGTGCTTGGAGAAATGGATTTGGAGCACGTTTGGAGAAGCTGTATGCGGTGCAGAAACACTACCACAAAGCATCACCAACCCCCCCACACACACACACACAAACACACGTCGTATCATATCTCCGACCCACACACACACACAACCGCGTAAAGAAATGCTAAAACAACACCCAAAAATGTTGCAAAAAGCGCCCTTCATCTCGACTTTTGACAAACTGTACGTTGTTCGTTACCATTTTTGTTGTTATTGCAAAATGGCTCTCCGAAACTGGAAACAGCGTAACTAACTAGTAGCCCTCCTACAAAAAAACGCACACATATACACATGTACACTCGGTTATGTGTGTGTATGTGTGTTCGTGTGACGCATTCCATTGTGCGCGGGTGAACGAAACAATTTTGGATGCATTTTTTGTGACTTTGTGAGCAGCGGTAGAACGACACACACACACATGCACAAACAACACAGCTCCATACACGTACGCACATGCCATTATTGCAAACAAAATAAATCCAAACAAAATTTCACCTCACCGAAATCGATCGGAAAATGCCTTGTGCTTCCAGTATCTGGAGATGTGCGACAAAAAGAGAGAGAGAACGATTCATGAGGTGAAAGCTGGCGAAAGGCGAGAAAGAATGAGATGAAACCATTTGGTGTTTTTTTTTCTTCTTACTAATGTATATGTGTTCGTTGCTTTCAAACAATTTGGCAATAGGCAGCAGGACGCACTGTTCAAGCGAGAAAGAGAAGCATTAGGTTGTGAATAAAAACGCGTTGTGAGCTGGCAGGTGAGAGAAAACTATTGAGGTTGAAAAAGAAGCTTTTGCTTCTTCTACGAAAACAGCTTTTTTTAACACGCCAAATGTGCACGCTGTGTGACCGTCCTGATTATCCTCACGGAATCACGCAAACTTCTACTCACTCTCTCACCCGCTTCTCACTCGGGATGCTTGTCGGTGCCTGTTTCGTGTCACATAAAAAAACCACGACAGCCGCAAGTGGCAGATTGTCAAAATTTAACGCAGAAAGTAAGCTTCCTTGCGTGAGCAATCATTTATTGTGACCTTTGTGCATTCTGTAAAAACGACGGCTGCACCGGTGGTGAGATCGCGAGTCTCGCGCTATCTCACTCTCGCGCGTTTGCTCACCGCAGGATGAACAATTGATGTGCGTGGAAGAAGGATTAGCCAGGAAGGTACGATTGGACATGTTTGAAGGCTCGTGTACTCGAAACCGAACAAGAAAAAAGCGATTTTTATTTTTCCTATGAAAACGGCATCCTTCGTCAGCAGCAGCGCGTTTCGTTGCAGGGTCCTCCCGAGAGCTAATCTAACCACAACCCCTTTGAACTAATCCGTGGCTGTGAACGCAATGGAATTCCGTTGCTTTCCGGAACACAAAACGCAAGCCGCCACAAGGCGCCTCCGGTTTTAGACTTTTTGAAATCGCCAGGATGATGAGGTTGATCGTGGAGAAGTTTGGTTCATTTTCATATTTCGTTTCCCATTTCTCCGTTTCTTCCGTGGCTGCGAAGCAGAAAAGGAGCAGAATGTCTGTCTCAAGAAACCAACAAAAAAACACGTACACTCGCACACATACATAGCCGAGACGGTTTAGTCCATTTTATGTCTGCGAAACGGTACAGAGCTCACTTTCCAGCAGCAAAAAGGCAGAGTGTAAGAGGAAGACAGAAGTATACACACACCGAAGTAAGGAAGAACAGGCCAAAAAATCAAGACGAGCTTTAGGGACACTCTTTCGCTCACACACCCACACACACAAATATACATACATGCACGGTTCGACTAAGGGAGGCTCTGGAACTACCTTTCTGAGGCCTTCTTCCACTTCACAATCACACGACACACGACCAAAAAATATCACGGCTGGTTCTACCCGTGTGTACGTTTTGATGCCTCACTGATTCGTGCACACGCGACTACTTTTTTTTTATACCGACTGCTCTCTGCCACCGAAAAAGCGGCTGAGAGTATACACGCACACGCACCGTTTTACTGAGTTCACCCGTCACGGCGGATCGTCGCCATCTTAAGATTCCAGGAATCGTGTGTGGTGGTGGCGGTGGATGTGGTCTGGAATTGGAGTGATGGACGCCGGATCGCATTCTGGGATCGTTTCGCTCCGGAGTGATACGCTCCGGACGCTGGAACGGAACGTTTATCAGGGGTGCCAAACCCGTATATGTAACATTGGTTTTATTTAATAGCTGGTGTTTCTACTCTAAAATTTCATGCATAACATTCATGGCGTTTAAGACATTAGTGCGTTTGTCATGCGCTAATATGAAAACAAACTTATTTTGTTTCTTTGTAAACTTGATACAATTATTAAAAATCCCAAGATAGCTGCTAATTTCAAGGGTTTCATTATAGATTTAACATGTTTTAATTTGAAAAAAAAACATTTGACATTTCATCACAAAGAAACAGTTCGCTAAATCGCTTTAAATTGCTTTATAAAACACTCGAAGCGGTTATTAGTTTACGTTCAAAATTATTCTAGGGGTGTAAAACAGTGTTCTTTCCTGTACTTACTTCTTATAACATTAGTATTATGGCGATTTAACGCCAGCTAGAAAGCGCATTATCAACAGTCAGTGCATATACTGCAGAACGTTCAATCCGCTCCCTTGTGGCGAACGACTTCATCTCTAGCAAGACAAAAATAGCGCAAATCTAGTTTTTTGTCTCGTTTTAGTTTGAAATTTTAAGACGCTGTTGCAGACGAGGGATGAAATAAGCGTTTTTGAGCAAACTGGACAGTGGAGGATATGCTCTAATGAGAGAAAACTATACATTTGCATCATTATTCAGCCGATGAAATCATTATAAACCAGAGTATGTATGAAAAACGTTCTTTACACATTAAAACACTATAAGGTTACTTCAAATAAACCGAGCAGAGTGTAACGTGTTGAAATTAACTTCGCATCGCTTAAAATATGCACATGAGATATTAGAAGCATAATGGGCTTTTTTGTTTTGTTTTGTTTTTTCTTAAGCAACTTTAAATTTAAACTTCTCAGCAACTTCATGGGTCATGTTTGGGTTTTATTACCGAACGAATACAATGTTGGCAACATCGCCTTCTGTTGTTCGAACTAAAATGAATGAGTTTGTATATTTCGTTCCACTGCCACTCTTTTCGGGTCACAACAGTGCCTAATGGCCTTTTTTTTCATCTTATGTTTTCGATCTGCTAGCTAAGGTTTGGCTCGTTCATTCATCTCTGCACCGTGCTGAGCGACGGTTGGACAAAAAATAAGAAAATATCCGGTTTGCCGCTGTTTCCAGCTTGTTTGCTTCCCATCTCCTGCTTCGGATCTACAGCGCTAATATGAAATTCAATTATTCAGTGACTCTATGCATATATTATACAAGACACAAAAAAGCATAATAATAATAAACTATTCATCTTCCTATCCTTCGCTTCGGTTCGGTTCAGAGCCATGTGCTATAGTGCTTTACACACTTATTCTGTGAGAATGAAGCGGATCGGGTTGATCGGTTTCATTGCACTTGCAATCGCAGTGAGCGCGCATTGTGAGCTCCTGTGCGCTGACTGCGAGAGTCGTCGAATTGATGTTAAGTTTTACAACATTCGAACCAACGGAACGTTCAAATATCCCACCGTATCTTTGCCACCGCTGGGTGGAAGCTCAACCAAGCCCAAATTTGTGTTTCGCGACAATCATTGCGAGTGCGAGACGCTGTCATGCACGTGCTGTACGGGACTGCGAATGGACAAGCTTAATTTCGATCGAACATGTAAGTACGAATCCATTCATCGCTGTGTGTTTGGTTTTAAGCGTGATCCGTTTCGATTTTGCATCTTTGTACAGTCTGCTCTGCTCTCACCTACTTGCCGTACGACTTTGCGATCGATCTAGAAGTGTTTATGGACGACGCACCGATCTACAGGAATTCGCTTTCGGCCAAAAATCCGCCCCCGTTCTGTCTGCCGGTCCCAATACCGTACATCCCGCTCAATGCCGACCTCTGTCTGCGGCTTTTTGATATCTACACACCACGTCAGAATGTGCACCTGTGCCTGGACGTGGAAGCGCGCGTCTGGAGCAACCCCCTGTTGATACTGCACTTCGAATGCATGCGCATGGGCGCGGACGGATTGGCGTGGCTGAAGCCGTCCGATGGTGACGGGTTCGCACCACCCGAATTGGCGACCGAAACGATCGACACCTACGACGAAGTGATGGAAGAAAGTGACACGGCACGGGTTTAAACGGGTGCACTACGAGGAACGTGCAAATGCGTGATTTATCCGCGTCTATTCCAATCTAGCAACATAAAGCAATCGTCTCACAAACAGATTAAACAAAACAAAAGTGAACCGAACGAACGAAACGGAAACGCTTGCGCTATTTTTTCGTCGCCGATTCCTTAGTGCCGTACGTCATACCGACGCCGATGATTAGCGCGATCACGGTGAAGCCTTGCGCGAGGATACGGGCCCGCATCATGTATTGGGACATCTGGGAGCGGCCCTTGCGGAAGTTCCACAGCCCGAGACCGAGCGCGGTCAGCGTGGCGGCACAGCCGATCGGTACCAGCGGGTTTTCGTTAATCTTGCGTAACATCTTCTCCTTGGTGGTTTCGGCGTGCACACCGGAAAAATCCTTCCGCATCTGTATCCAGTCCAGCTCCTCCACCGGCAGCTCCGCTGGCGTCTGACTGACCGCTGTTTGAGGCATTCTGTTATTGTTGTTGTTGGTACTGGGTTGATGGTCGTTGTTGCAGTCCTGTATTCGGTCACTGTGGAAACGGGACGAAAATTAGTGATTTTAGGACGTTCCTGGATAGAAAACCGGAAACCAGGGAGTGCGGGCACCATATCAGAACTTACATAAAATTTGTACGTATTTCGCCTCAAAACGAAATTCAGTTTGACAGTTGCCGAGTCTGTTTTGACAATTTGTTTTCTTTTTTTATGTTGTTATTGTGCAATTCGATAACCCAAAGAACAAATTGGTGTCGAACGAACGTTGAATGAAGCACCAACTGCACCGCACCAACGTGTAGTGGTTAGGGCCATCTCCAATGTTGAGGCAGTTGAAAACGGCTTTTGGTGTAAATATTTCACTTCCCTTTGTTTTCATTATTAGTTTAAATAATATGTTGTGCAGAAAGAAACTAGTTTATTTGATAAATGGGTAGTCTTTTCATCTCATTCTATTTTGCATTTTTCCTCTCTTTGGCGTAACTGGCGTTTTACCGGCTTACTAGACTGATTTTACCACCAAAGCGGGTAAGTCAGTCGTCGCTAGGGATAGACGATCGGAATGAGATCATGATACCGAGCCTGCCGTGTAAAAAACCGGCGCCACAAGCGCTATACCTCCGGGCGAATATCTCTATCGACAACAATTTAGCTTTATTTCATCGCAGCTTTAGCGTAAGTTGGTATCAGAATTTAAAGTAGGATCACCTTTTCCTAAAAATACTTTCTGTGTAATGATTAAAGTTCACTTTAAAAACGACTGTAAATCGGCAGGAAGGTACACCAAATTGCAATCGACCTGTAAAGCATATGAGTATGTCGGTAAATTAATGATTTTTTGTTAAAAAGGCAACACGTTTCGTTGCCTTCATCGCTATTGCTCGAAGATGGTGAAAAGGCCTTTTCGGACTTCGGTCTTTTTTGTTTTGCCCGGTTCGTGTCTGCTCGCACTTGTGAAAGTTACGTCACCAGCGACGCGCCGTTCGGTGCCGCCATTTTTCGGTTTCGGTTTCAGTGTACCTTGAGGATTGGAGAAGTTAGGACAGGAACCTTGTTCTCTCCAATTCTGTTGTGCTCATTCATCCGAAGCTCAACCAGAACAGACTGCGCAAGTGAGCAGTGTGTGTTTAAAGTTTTTTTTTCCTGACGACCTTACCAGAAAAGGTACGTATTTCGGAACGTTTCAATTTGGTGTTTATTTCTCGTGGTAACATTATCAGCATCAGCAGCATAACATTCGGGAGGAGTGAGATTTTCGCGTTTATCTTTTTTCTGTTTTTATGTTTTAATTTTGTGCCGGATTGAGGACAGCGGCGGTGCGACAGGGCCATCATATTAATTGATTTTCGAGGCGTCGAGGAAACAGGTTAAAAGTCAGCACACGGGAGAGTGTATCGGAATGTATCGAAGTTGTGATAGATCCTGCCTGAGCTTGTCGGAACGTCGAAACGAGCGAAAGACGCTCGGGTTTCGATGATTTCAGACCGATTAATGGCATCTTCAATGCTCGGTTGCTTGGGCTAGAAACGTTTAATTTTTTCGTCACCATTTGTTGGTCATGTACAAGTTTCATTCAGGTTTTCGGCGTTGGCGTTGGTCGCCTTCGCTACTCCAGCGTAAGGGTGTGTGTGCGTGCGTGGGATTTCTAAATTCACCACTTCCCACCTATAAAACCACCAATGAGTACCTGTTTGTGTGGTTTATTTGCTCGCCCGTGTGTATGTGGCACGGCGACTTGTGTGCTAAAATCCGTGGGTTTTCGAAGTTGTGAAGCAAGTTGCAATGCTTTCCATGGTTTCCGTGGTTTCCGCTCTATTGTAGCACCTCCAGACGAATATCGAGTGGTGTGAGTATCGAAATGGGGAAGTTATAGAAAGGAGAAAGGGGTGAGAAACGCAATCGTAGCGCCGCACCAGCGCGATGCGGCTTGTTTTAGAACTTTACAAACAGCACATGGGTTAGGCACGGTTTTGAGCTTTGGCAAAGCAGGCGGTTTGTTTATCATACAATTTTGTCGTGATATGAAATCTCGCCCTATGAAAATCACAAATCTATTGATTGAAGTCAATTCGTTTAAATAATAATTTATTTGAAAAAAAGTTATTTTAAACACAATTCGCACGTGACTGCATCCATATTTAACTAAAAGTAAATTTATTTTTATCTTCATTTTATTTTTTCGTCTCTGTCTCAACCCAACAATCAACAACGATCAACATCAAACAACAAATCAACCATTCCTTAGCGAAGCTGCTAAGGGCAGTCTGTTCTCGACTCGACACACGCTTCTAAATGCGAACTAAGCAGGCGTGGGAAGATTGCCGGAACTAGCCACAATAGCCAACTAGCTCATAGCAGATAGAACGGAGCGAGGTATTTTACTTACATGATTTTTTAGTTTTACCTTAAACAACATTTGTACATTGATTGTTGTAAAAATTTTCATCTTCAAGAAGTCCGGATTTGTTCGATTCCAAGCCCATGTAATCTAAGAAAACGACAAAATGAATGTTTAAATGATCTTAAGACAATTAAGTCGGCATGCGAACCATTTTTTCGATAACTACTTTAGAAATCCCAATAAGAGCTTCAAGTTACAACATCTATAAAAAGAATAAATATATGTTTAAAATTGTCACAGTTTTCTTTTGGCTTGCAAGTTAGCAAAACTGCAAAACTGCACCGATCATTTGCTGGTCGCGTGTACCGCATGAAAGTTATGGACGTATACATTTTTGGGTTATTTTCGATAGTACATGCTGCAATCAGCGCGGTTGATTTATTTGATTTTTTTTTACATCCCACGTCGCAAAAACGCAACGTCTCCTATGCGGATCGAAGTTTACGCGCATTTTGTTGTTTCCAATAAATATATCGATTTTCATCTAAGCAACGGAAGGGTTCTGCAAACTTTTTGTAGGTTAATTTGAAAATGTCGTTCCAATCCCGCCCGGACGCATTCGAACCCGCGCAGGAGGAAGAGGAGGACGAGGAGGACGAGGAGGAGGAAGAGGAGGAGGACGACGAGGAGGGGGAGGCGGCGGAGGAGGAAGAGGAAGTGAAGGTGCGGCTAGACGACGCTAGTAACGCGTTGCTGGCGGGATCGCCGTGGTCGATGGAGACCATGATCGCGATGGTTGCCGTGGTGCGAGGTAAGTACGAAGAAAGGCGGCCCGGGTGGGGGAAATACCCTCCGAAAACTCATTCCCCAACACACGTTTCTGACGTTTCAGACCGGCTGTACATGGCGGTGGTGCGCAACGGAACGGTCCCGTGCGCGAGCGAACGAGTCGTTTACTTCACGATCGACGAGGAGCTGACGTACGAGAGCTTCTACTACGACCACGGACCGCTGAACCTGGCGAAGGTGGCTCGGTACTGCAAGCGTGTGAACGATTTGCTGCGCAAATACGAGCGCACCGGGAAACAGATCGTCCACTACACGAGTAACGACCCGAAGCGGATCCTGAACGCAGCCTTCCTGGTCGGTTGCTACGAGATCGTGTACCAGGGCCAAACCGGCAACAGCATCATGCGGCTCCTGTCGATGGTGCTGCGCTTCACCGGCGGGCTCAAGTACTGCGACGCCTCGCAGTACGAGCTGCGCTACCTGTCGCTGAAGGACTGTCTGAACGGCTTTATGAAGGCGCACCAGTGCAACATGTTCAACTTCAGCGACTTCAACCATATCGAGTACGAGCACTACGAGCGCGTCGAGAACGGTGACCTCAACTGGATCGTGCCGGGGAAGCTGCTGGCCTTCTGTGGCCCGCAGAAGGAAACGCGCTACGAGAACGGCGTCGTGGCGAACGGGCCGGACGTGTACTTCGACTACTTCACGCGGCACAACGTGACGACGGTCGTGCGGCTGAACATGAAGCGGTACGACGCGCGGTGCTTCACGGACGAAGGCTTCCAGCACTACGAGCTGTTCTTCCCGGACGGCAGCAACCCGGACGACGATCTGCTGCAGCAGTTCCTGCAGATCTGCGAGAACGCGACCGGTGCCGTGGCCGTTCACTGCAAAGGTGAGCATGGTACGCTGCCAACAATTGGACGCTCGCTAACGTGACCTTTCTTTCTTTTCATCCGCGCAGCCGGTTTGGGTCGCACCGGTACGCTGATCGGGGCGTACCTCGTGAAGCACTACGGCATGACGGCGCAGGAAGCGATCGGCTGGTTGCGCGTCTGCCGGCCCGGCTCTGTGATCGGCCCGCAGCAGACCTGGCTGCGGCAGAAGCAGGTGATGCTGCAGCAGGAGGGTGCCTCCTACCGGCGGAACGGTCGCCCGGCCGTCCCGGTGCGGCATCCCTTCGGCATCTACAGCCGCCGGGAGGCGGCCCGCGTGCACTCCGCGCGGGAAGCCCGCGAGACCGACGGCGCAACGATGGCGGATGCAGAGGCAACGGCGGCGGCGGCGGCGGCTGCATCGGCGGCTGCATCGGCGGCGGCTATGCAGGGAATCTCGCAACAGGTAGACACCATGCGGCTTAGCGATGACGAGGACGCGAACGAACGTATCGCAGCAGCTAACCAGTACAACAATAATACCCTTCACTTCAAGACTACCCAGTACGGGCGCACCAACACGTACGTGCTCACGAAACGCTCGGTGGTGGCGGCGTCGGCAGTGCCGACCGGTAGTAGTGGTGGTGACGATGGTAGTGGTGACGATGGTGGTGGTGGTGTTGATGGTGGTGGTGTTGGTGGTGGTGGTGTTCGCGGCGATGGTAGTGGTTGTTCGACCGGCACCTGCACAACGTCAGCCTCCACAGTCAGCCGAATTCCGCCGTATCAGGCAGGTCGAACATCGGCGTTCAACACGGCACGCCATACGTCGCCAGCGACGACTACGACGGCAACGACGACGACGACGAACACCTCGACATCGGTCCCAACCTACCGCCGTCGCCTGTCAGCCTGCGTCGGTACCACGACACAGCTTGGGTAGGTATTGCGCGTTCAGCCGTCTGTTCACGAACTGTCTCTCGTACGTTTCAGGACGCCGACAGACTCGCTCCGACAGTTAAGCGCCTAACGTAGTCCGCGCTCATTAATTCCCGTTTTCCGTACCACTCTTTACCCACCAACCCATACACACAACCCGACACCCACACCTGCAGCACCCAAGGCGACCAGCTGAATCTGATCAAGGCCACCCGACGCCGGCGGATCACGATCGTCCCGACCGAAAGGTATGGATTGCCGACGTATTTTCGCACCGTGCCAGTGTCGCTTGCGGTTTTGATTTTGCTTTGCATTACCGTCGCATCCGTACGCTTTACCTCTCACCTACCTCCCAACGTCACCGGCTGTGGTTTGTTATCGGTTATCGGTGTGTGTGTGTGTTTCTTTTTTTTTTTTCTTTTTCATTCATTCATGCATTCATTATTCTTACAGTAGCATTGGAGTTTGCACCACCTAGCTTTGCGCAGATTTCTAACCAAAACTAACACGTCGTACCGCTTCTCTACCACCACTTACAACTCTTTTTCGTCCCCCTGCCGGTGCGGCGTAAGGCATAAGATGAGCGCGTTGGCAAACAAGAAGCTCACACCGCGCATCATACTGCAGGACTGTATGACAGTACCGTCACTCGCAAAACACTTGGACGAAAGTGAAACCGATTCCTTGCGAAGCGGCAGCTCTGAAACCAAGTACGTATTCGCATGCTCATCCAACTGACGTTTGCGATGTGGATTGCGTTTGTTTGTGTTCGTGTTTTTGTTGTTTGTTTTTATTTTTTTGCTGCACGCTTCACTATGAGAAAGTAGGCATTTTTGGCAAGCGACGTTTTTGCTCGAGCTAGGACCTTCGGTGGAAATGTTGGATATGGATGTAACTTAGCTTCGAACCAGATAGTTTCCAGATAACGATTCAGATATGCTTCACGTACTGAAGGTGGTTAGTTAGTGCGGTTAGATAGATGGTAGCCTAACTGCGTAACAAGCGAACACGGTTTCGTTCACTAATCACTATCATCGCAACTTCTTCTTCTATCCCAACCGATATCACCGTAACCGCTTTCCCCTCGACGCTACTACTAAACCCCTACACGCAGTACTAGCATGGAAAACGATAACATTGCTATCAACGATCAAACGAGTGCGTCGGTCGCAAACAGGGAAACTATAATCCATCTCACGTCACCTGCAGCATCGGTGATAAGCGAACCGTCGGCGGTGTCGGCAAAACAACCCAACGTCCAGACCTCCCCGACAGCGTTCCGAGCGGCGGTAAGTCCCACCGGTTGCGAAGTATGATGGAGGCGCTAATCATTGTTGACCCTTTCTTACGGCCGCAGCTGCGAACTCCACTTCCAGCAAGAAAATCCACGTATGGCCGGGAGGAGACAGACGGCAGGACGCCGGAAGGGTAGGTGTTCTGGCTGCCGTCACCCACACAGGCACAGCCTCACGTGTTATCGATCTTTCCAGCAACGGTGCAGCAGCGACCGACGAGCCAAGACCCGAATCCCCGAATGATGCGCCCCGCCTTTACGGCAATGGGTCGCCCTCCTCCACTGTAACCGCCATTGAGTGCGCCGTTCCTGGCGACACGTCCTCGGAAGAAGTTGCAGGCCAACAGCAACAGGAGAAACATGTACACGCCAACAACACCAGCGTTGGCGGGCGGTAAGTTTGTTTTTTTTTCTCCCCCCTGTCATTCCGTGTTTTTCACTCGCTTTTCTTCTTCTTTCCTTCAGTGCTGACGTCGAACCGGATCCGGCCAGTTTGAAGGCGATTCCCGTCGCCGTCTCGGACACGAACTCGCCACGACAAGAACCACCGTCGGTGGTGACATCCGATGGGAAAGCCACCCCTCCGGTGACGGGGTCGCCTCCTGCAGCTGCACCAACACCGCCACCACTGGCATGCGATGTGAATGGCAACACGCGAGCGCCGGCTGGCTCGCCGGTGGTCGTCGTACCGCGGCCCATGACGCGCGCGATGCTTCGCAAGCAGCTGCATTCGGATGCGACCCGCATCAACCACCGTGGCGCGGTCAACAACGAAAACCAGCGCGGTAACCGTGGGGACATCAACTCGAACGTGATCATCGACGAGACGAAGCGCTTCAAACGCACGCGTAGCGGCAATGCGAACGAGTGTCAGAAGACGAAGGAGAAGGTACGGAAGCTGGGCCTGTCCGGGTTGGCGAAGGGCACCGGCGGTACCACCAAGGCGTCCGCCGCCCCGAAAGCGAAGGTGCCGTGCGACGCCCGGACAGGCAAGCAACGCTCGGTGGACGGCACGGGCGGGTGCGGTGTTGGCGGCGGTACGGACGGTGCAGCAACGAAAGGGAAGGTGGCGAGCATACGCAGCAAACGCTAGGACGCCCGGCAATCACACTTTCGGGAGCGTTCTCCGGCGTTCTCGGCTGTCCTTGACTGGATGGTCATTGAATTTCGTTTTTTTCCCCCACACAGAACTCATTTAGTGCGCAATTGTGAGATAACATGTAGCTCCAGCGCCGTTTCCACGCCCACACACATACACACCAATCGGTAAATGTGGTCCCAGATCTTCTGTTCCGGAGCCTTAGTGATCTCAATCTCACCCTTGCCCAAGTGGTCTCGCAAGGTGGCACTATTCCTGTCGTTTTACGTGTGCTGTGTTTGGTTCGCTGTCCGATTTCTCTCACAGCCTAACATCGGAAGCCGCGAATTCTCAGCCAAACAGTGCTAAGCAACGTACCAGGGCACGGGGAGCAATGGCGGAGTGGAGGAAGGAGGGTATTGTTTTTTACCTAAGTTAGTTAAGAGAACAGTTAAAAAAAAACGGAAACTGAAAAGTATATGCGGGTTTGGGCTTATCCAGAGGATTTCAACCCCGGTGCTGATCGCGTGAAGGATTCATTGCGGGGCGATCACCAAATTGGCTACACACTTTTATTTTTGCTACTAACTCTACGTAACCCACCCCTTTGCCCCGTGGAAAATACACAAATCCAGCAATGTTAGGATTTTTCCATTAGTGCGGCGGGGTTTGGGCTTTAACATGTGACTGATATTATTGTTGTATTAATCGTCAAAATGTATTGCTTTTATTGTTTTAATATTTTTGTTGATTTTCTAATCAATTTAATCGTTATTGTTAGATGTTTTTTTTTACCACTAATAGCAAAACAAACGGCGGAATAATTTCTTTTTGCAATAATTTATTCCACTGTTGCGGCAATCAAAATTATTTCTCTAAGAATACGTTGCAAATCCCATGACGATCTGCTGGACAGTGAAATCTGGATAAACTAAACGGGAGGAGAGAGGGAGAGAGAGAGAGAGAGAAATGAGATGGTTAAATTTTCGATGAGTTTGACGTTACGGAGCTAACTTACTATTTCCAACCTAAGTACCTTAACACACATATATGATAACTACCGATGCATTTAATAAGTGAGGGACGAGAGCAAAATAGAGAGTGAAAAGGAACACGTTTCGATGGCGTCTGTAAAGGAAACAACAACTTGTTGCAATATGATTTAGTCAAGCGCATAGCCCTGCGTGGCAGGTTTTGTGCGGAGAAGCAAATGTTAAATCGGGGAGAAAGTGTTTAGCGTAGGACATGGTGCCGCACCAGCGATTTGGCACCGGCGCGAGGTTTCCTCAGTGGCAGACGTGTTTGTGTACATCCACTATTAGATATGCCGTGCGACGGTGCTGATCCGTCTACCTGTTGCGCAGTAAGAAACTAAACCCATCGACTGCTGTCACGTCACTTGCCATACTACAGTAGTATTAGCGCGTATAGTTCTGCACACTACGAGCACCGGCGTGCTGGCAGAGCAAAGTGAGAGCGAGAAGTGGTGGAGCAGCGCCACAACTAAGAGATCGAATTTCGTTACGGCATTGTAACTACTGTAATTATGATGTAATTAATAAAATGAAGCAAGATATTAACACAAATAATTGTTTGTATAATATTGAAAATGATGCTGGTTGGAGCATACGGACATCAGAACGGTGGGTGTCAATATACTCAAACATTCTTGAAGTTTGCAAAAACAATTGTTGTTAGATATTAAAGATACTTGAGCTCAAGCGGAAGGGTCCACAACTGCAGGGTCTTCAAGACTTTTACCTTCTCTCAAATATCCTAGACTAGCTGGTGGAAAGGAGAACAACTAGAAGAACGAAACAGCGTGTAGCAAGAGTGCTCGGGAATTAGGACGATCGGGCAACCGTGATCTTTATCGAACATTCTCAGGTCACCTGATTCTTACCTAATGACAAGTGGAAAGATCAAACGTACTACTGTTTAGGGTGCGGAGCTTTATTTTGCTTTCGATAAAACCTACCATCGTTTCAACCAGACCGTCAGGCTCGTATCATACGGCTTCCTGTGGAGTGTGCGGGTCGCTGTTACAATTAGGTTGTAGTACTCTTTCACGCGAATAGTAGTAGTAGCAGTTTGATCTAAGCCTACCTCCTCGTCAGTAACGCTATATAGTATATTCAACTTCTAACTTAACTAGAGTAATAATATAAGAAAAGCAAATGAGTTTTTTTTTCCTATTGCAGTGCATAGCACGTCGTACGCAGAAATAGATCAGCTCGTGCCAGCACTTTCGGTACGGAGCTCTGGAGCTGGTTGTGAACGATTTAGCAGCACAATTTCGCATGATACGCTTCACGTTCTACGGATGATGATGGTGTAGGGTTTTTGTTGTTGTGTTATGATTTCTGTTACGGGGTGGTTGGAGGCATAGTACCGTCACCACCTTACAGCTCCATGCCCTTGCCGGCATCGGCCTGCATTCTCTCCCGCAGCTGGCTTACGCTGTCCTCAATTCGTACGATCAGCCGAATTTTCTGTGGAAAAGGGAAGAACGAAAAAGCGAGCTTGAATGTGGCTTTCCCGACGACTCGAGGGTTTCACGTGCGGACTTACGTTAGCGCGATCACCGGGGGTGTTTCTCCACAGCCAGATCATGTAGCCAGGGATGCACAGCATCGACGACAGTGCGGTGAACCAACCGAAGGCGTGGGCCCAGAACGGATACGAGTAGCCGAGGTACTTGATCGGAGTCCACTGCACCAGGTTGAAGATGAAAACACCCTGGGAGTTGCAAAGGAACCACTCATCAGTTGTTGTTTA